>JAPYYR010000036.1:0-87308 GCA_030523065.1 Aphidius colemani | reverse complement strand
TTTTTTTTTTTATTTTGTCAACATCCACTAGGGACTCAAATCTCGTGCAATGTAAATTCTCAACTGGATGCCCACTACGTGATATTACATAAACGAGTCCATTTTCTTTTATTACCATGATGGGGTAGAAACTAAATCTTCACATTGTCCTCTATATAAACTTTTTTTTTTTCCCCTTTTTTCATTAAAAAAGAAAAGAAAAAAAATTGTTTATTCTGTTTTCTCTTGTGATATTCAGTTTGATAATAACTATAAATATTTTCATAATATATTTTCTTGCTCGTAAAGACTTTTCCCGAGTTATCTTGAACTGGAAATTTTTTTTTTATCTATCAAAGTTGGTTAGATGAAAAATTAAAAAGAAATAATCTTGATAGGAGCTTTTTAAATTGTCGAAAATGAAATTTGAAAAAAAAAAAAGATAAAAATAAAAAAAATGATGTCATTGGGTTATATTTGAGTTTAAAGTAATATATCGTTTAGATGCACGTTTGTCCCGTAATGCATGAGTCTTTTATCCTGAGCAATAAACTGAAAATTCTCTTATTTTTCATGTGAATGATATTGATCGTAAAATAAAAAATAAAAAAGTGTAAAATAAATCGAGTTGTCTAGTGGAAAGATGCATTCATGAATTCGCGGTTACTCGACCGGTTCATTTATTATGTCGTAAAATAGGATAACTATTAGCCATTTGCAATATTAGAACAATTCAATTTTTTTTCTCTAATTTACAAACATTAGTATGTTGAATTTTGTTGAATAATTTCGAAAAATATGTATATATTATTTAGCAAGCCTATTGACTAACGAGGTATCGTTTAACACCATGAACATTACAAGACCGATAATTTAATACTGCATTATTCAGATGAAATGAATACTAAAGACTATGGTGCATTGTAATCTACACGAGTCAAAAAACAAAAGGAAAAAAAAAAAAAAAGGAAATATTCACATGCTTGTTATATTTATATTTATATTTATTTATATTTATATGTATAATATTTTACCACGATGGGTCATAATTTAACGCATAATACCAGCCTATAGAACACTTTTTTGTTGTTGATTTTTTTCGGATATATATTTTTTTTTCCTCCATGCACAGGTAGATTTTTATGATCCCAAAATTATGGCCCATTTTCGAATAACGTTTATCTTAAATGTAAAATCCACTTTAAGTATTTACATGCAATTGTTATTTCCCTGGAAACAAGTATGTGAATTTTTTTTTTTTTTTTTTATAATTTAAAAAGCCAGTATAGTTGTAAAGAATTTAAAAAATAAATTTTTTCATTGGTTTAAGTAATATGTATCTAAGTAATGACATACATCAATAATAAAAATAAAAATCATAAAAAAAAAAAAAAAACTTTTATTTGCTAAATAAATATATAAAGTTTATTTTTTTTTTATTTATATTTTTGATACAAAAAATTTATCTCAAATAACCATCACACGTTTCATACGACATGTATGGATATTTCAAAGGTGAATTTTTATTATTTTATTTTTTTTAAGATGAGTGCGTGGTGGTTCCTTATTGCCAATGGCTAAAAACATAAATTTAACTCAGCAAAAGTACATGACGTATCACGCCTTTGGGTAAATGCACTCACCCTTTTCTCATCGCTTTATCAAAGACCTCCTCTCTTTTGCAAGAATTTATTTTTATTATTTTTTATTTAACAAAATAAGAGAAAAATTTGTTCTATTTTTTTGCGCAAAAATAAAATGAATGAAAATAAAATAAAGATCAAGCTTATTTTTACCAAAAGCTCATCCATATCCATATTTTTTTTTTTTTTTTTTTTTTTTCGCTATTTTTTTTCCTCCCCCTTATGCACATTGGTAGTCTTTCTTTTTTGGTATACCAGCAACTAAATTTGCTCACTGCCTTTCCCTGAAACTTTATACGGCTCACAGACTCGCGTGCTCGTTCGTAGAAGCTTTGATGCCGCCTTCCTCCTCGTGAAATCCAAGAGTCTCAATGTGAATTCTTTCTTTTTTTTTTCGCCATATCTCCCATTTGCCACCCACTGATATATATAATTTTTTTTTTTCGTATTTTTTGCAACCCCATCCACTGAACCGATACTCACGCGCGTTTGCATGAAAAAGATCTCACTGAAATGAAAAAAGAAAATAAATAAGTAAATAAAATATTCACTCTTTATATATGCAGTATACAAAGACAAAATTTTTTATTTTGAAATTGTCTTTCTTTACGAATAATCACCATCTCAAAGTGCTATCTCACTTGAATAAATTTTCTATATATATAAGTATCTATTTATGTATTTGTTATATCAAGATCCTGAATTTTTACACAAAGTGTATATTTATTTAGTCATTTACATTGAAAAGATAAAAGTAGCTCAAGATCGCTATCTTTGAAATTTCACTTTTTTTTCTTTTCATTTGTAAAGGGAAGTTCAGTGATTGATGAACAATATTGAGGGTTGCAAGATCAATTTAATACCGTAAAATGATGGAAAGAAAAATAGATTGTATGTATAACAATAAGCAATTTATATCTTCAAATTTATATGAATTATTTTTTTAGTATTTATTTGCGAATAAATTCAGTTTCTTTTTTGGATAAATTTTTGTGTAAAAAGATAAAAATACACGGGCAGTTTTAAATAGAAGGGTTGTATATTTTGATAAAGGTCTTTAATTAAATTAAAATTTTTCATTTGCTTTTTTTTATAATGCTTAGTATTTCTTTTGGCACTTTGAACTTGTATATATGCAGGATCTACTTGTCTCTTACTTAATTCATTTCAACACTCGGTATGGCTTTTATTAAAATGTGAATTAAATGACAGAACCTTCAGTCGGCAATACCACTTCTAAAATAGCAATGGATTTTAGTGCATGTCTGTTTTTTATTGTGAAAAAATTAGATTAACTTTACGAGAAACAAAAAAAACCTTAAAAAAGTAGTGAGTGACTTTTAAAATGCATAAAATGCCAACAACAAAATTCAAGTTTCAAATTTTATGTAGAAAGTATAACTTTTAAAAACTCGAAATATAATCGGACTCTATCTGTATACTCTATATGTGTATTATACAGACTTTTGCTATTTAAAGTCTTTCAGTTATGTGTATACTTCTATCTTGACTTACTTCCGGACATAAGCTTAATTATCGTGACCCATTTCCTGTCCCAACTGACTATTAAAAATTTTATTTAATAATTTTTTAAATTTTTAATTCAAAAGATTTTTAAGACAATTTTTATTCCGATTTTTTACAGTAGAATATTTTTAAATATTCATTTTCATTTTGAATTTCAATTTTATTTTTACTTTATACACACACATACTGTAGGAGATAATATTTTATACAAATTTTTATATACTTTATTTTTTTTTTGACCTGTCAATATCGTGTCTTCATCTATCTTGTTATATTTTTTAGCATCTCATGCATCTACTGGGCAAAAAAATATTTTTAATAGAAAAAAGTATTATTAATCGTTTTGAAAATTAATTTCAAAAAGTTATAACATTGACGGTCTTATGTTCTGGGGTGGAAAATAAAATATACTAGGGTTGTTTTGTTAGATGTATTTTGTATTTGTGAAGAATATTTGTGTAATGTCTTTTTTTTTTTGTCAAGAAGGATGCAAGTTGAGTGTAAAAGGGCTAGATTGAGGGTAGCATCAAGCACCACAGTACATATCTAAGTTTATATATTATGAAGTTAAAAAAATTTACATAAAACAGCTATTAAATTTTCGGGGGTTTATTGAATATAATGATTAAATTTGTATACATGAGCCACACAAGTGCATATTTCTAAATGCCTCAATTGAAAGCGATAAATTTTGTAAAAATAAAATCATACATGAATTAAATTCAGTCATATTTTCCAAATGAAGAACACGTGAGTTTCAATATTTCTTAATGGAAATTTTAAAATTAAAGTATCAATTAATAATTATTTGATTCATTATTTCATATGTGACATATATATTATAATAAAAATTATATTTTTCGGATATATCTTCGGGCATTTGGTGATGCAAAGTATGAAATTATAGTGGTGCTAATTTTAAAACTCAAAATTATTCTGCATGATAGGATAAATGAGAGAATAAACGCAACTAGGTCGTAGTGGTTTTTTTTTTTAACTCATTCTTTTACTTTTACCACAAAAAATAAAAACTGGGCTGCTAAAAATTTTCTCTTTTTTTTTATTTTATATTCTTTGTCGAACGTTTTTTTTTTTTAGAATGGATCTAGAGCAACTAAGAGTAAAAAAAAGTCACTTTTGATATAAAACTTGAAAAAAAATAAAAATAAATATTCAATTTTTTTTTATCCACTTTTAAAAGTTTTATTATTATAATTTTTTTTATTAGTTATCCATATAAATTTACTGACTGACTCAATAATGTCATTAAAAATATCCAATAAAAATTTTTTTAAATAAAATAATTGCCTCGCTACGACAGTTTTCTTACTAAATATATTTCTATTTTTAAAAATTTTTTAATCTCAATCCCAGTTGAATAATTAAACTTTAGTTTAGCAAAAGTCGTGCACGTTTATGAAAAACTTTTCTTATGTCGTGTATATATTGTCTAAATTATTTTATTTATAGTCAACACCTAGAGCCAACAATATGTCATTGACTTGTCGATTCTTTCGTCTATATGCATATTTAAATTACCCATTCACGCGACTTATATAGTTCACTTTTATACTGTATTTAATAAATCCAACAAACAAAACTTTCAACAGTAATTATTTAAAATGTTTACATCAAGTTGTTCAGCAATAATTTTGTATGCATGTATAAACTTTTACAAATTTGTGTCAATTTTAATTTAAAAAAAGAAAAAACAAATTTAAATTATAAATTTAAATGTTCATTAATGAATAATTATTATAATTTTCATAATTATGCATCATTAATAATAAAATTTATAATTTATGAACATAATTAAATTATTTTCTCTTAATAAAATCATTCTGATCACGTATACATGTATAAAAAAAAAAAAAAACACTAGCTGGAGGGTAGTACATCAATCACACAAACAATTCAAGAGTTGAAAAATGAAAAATGAAAAAAAATATATACATAGAATTTGTTAATGTCATGATAAGACAAGATAGTTGTTACATTGTAGGCATTTTGAAGTTTTAGGATTGTATAGAATATCAGGATAAGGAAAAGGGCGTATATGCTAATGTAGAGTCAGGTCACCATGGTGTACGTATCATATATACACACAGTCTATATAAAATAGTCGAAACGATGTGGATTCCATGGGGGCCAAGCACAACCAACCAACCAACTCTTTGTTATTGTAATGTTTTGCAAAGATATCGTACTTGGTTCTTGGTACCCTTGACTCTCTTACTTCCCCTGCATCTTACTTTACTAAAATCACCCTCGGGCATTTGCTATTGCAAAGACACATTTACCTCTTTGTATATATCAACTCACACACCCATGTGATATCTTTGTATAAATATATTAACTTAAACTTAAATTACACAGTTAGTGTTAAAATATTTATCTTATTATTTTACAAGCTTTGAAAAGTTAATCAAAAACATTTTCAACTTGAATAATGCTTCTTTATTTATCATTTTTATTTCTATAATGTCATCGAAAATATTAAATATAGTCTTGTTTTTTTTATGAGAAATATTATTTTTAAATCAATCGATATGCATGCTTCATAAATAGAGTGAGATATTTTTTTTATAAAACACCTGCAACTGTAGAAATTCTATGGATTGAATAACTCTGACGTCAAACTATATCATTCAGAAAAAGATTTAAATTTAAAATAAAATTTCATGCTTAATTTCTTGATAATTATTTATATGTTTTCATAAGCCGAATATTATTTTTAATTCAATAATAACTTGGAATAATTTTTTTTTAGAAAAAAGAATCGTCTTAAAATTTCATTGTGAATTTCTTGAAAGTTTTTGATATAATAATATTTTAAATGCTTCTCATTATACTTAATTGGATATATATATTTATTATTTTGATAGGACTGAAACAAAGACATTTTTTTTTATAAAATATTATAAATACAAACATATCTCTTGCTCATCTTAATTTACCTATTTTACTCGAAATTCATTACTAAATTGAATAGAAACAAAGACCTACTGAAAATCTCTTTGAATAAATTTTAATTTAGTCTTGATGTTGCAATCTAATTAAATTTAATTAACTATTCGTGAAAACTGTACGAAATGTACATCTGGCACGTGTTTTCAAGTCGATAAAGCTGATTTAAGAATATAATAGGTAATTTAATATTTTAAATTTCCTTATTTTAATATTTTTACATAATGTCAGATTTTATAATTCACTACTATGAAATCAACTACTACTACTTCTACTGCTACTACTTCTATTCATATGATATTTTTATGGTACAAAAGCATTTTTTTCCATCCAAAAAGACAAGTGTCATTTATTTTATCTGCTTATCTTCATCCGTAGCTGTTCAAAACACTTTTTTAGCTTTTGAATATATATTTTGTTTTATTTTTTAGCGCTTTCTATTTTTTCATTTTCTTTTCATAATCTTTTATCGTTTTTTTATTTTTTTTTCATATTTATTTTTGTTTTCTTTGCTTCGTCACCCTTAAGATACCAGTTGTCCTTGCCGTGGGCTTTTCATTCTCATTAGTTTTACTTCATGCACAATGCACTAGCCATGACAGAAGACCCTTCTCACATTATTTTAACTTTCTGCATATATAGAGATAACAATGCTCTCGGTGATTATATTTATTAAAACTTATATACATAAAAAATATGTTACATGGAAAAATTAAGAAACTTTTATTCATTTACGGTATATTACATGCTTGTATATCGGCTTTGAAGTATTTTTATAAATAGTATATTTAAAAGTAATAGACGACAAGTTATAGCTAGCATAATTTTATTCCCCAACGAATAAATTGAGAGCAAAATAAAAATGACATTGACATTATTAATTGTAAAATAAGATAGACAGAAATTAATAATCAAAATTTAATAAGAGCGAACGAGGCATAATAGACAAGTGCAAAATTCTTTTTTTTTTATTTTTTTTTTAAACCAAAGAAGATCAAAGTTTAAGTTTTCGAAAGAAAGCCTTGACAGTGGTAACAGTCACACGGGGATCTGCTTCACTTTTAGGATAATCCTTGAAACCCAATTATATTTTACAGCGACTCAACTACGACTTTTATCCTGAAACTTTCACTCACTATATATCATATATAGTTAAATGAAGACGAATAAATGTCTCGTTTACTACGATGGATTACGGATTAAGCATAAAAGTTATATCATGATCATCATCATCGTATATGCGTATTAACTATGAGTTTTATATTGAACAAAATATGACATCATGTAGGGCTACAGTGTTCTTTAAACTATTAAATTTATCAGCTGCAGACTGCAGTCGTAATATTACAAAATTCTGACTCAATGAGTGACACCGAAACCATACAAATATTCGCAATTTCTATTCACATTTAATAATACTTCAATGCGGAGATTTTAAAATTCTTTGAAGTCTAGGTATTATGTACTTAATTCTTATACTGTTGACGTGATGAATTTCCCAGTAATTCAAAAGTCGTATTTTTATTTTTACAATTATTAAAAATTATTAAACCCACTAGATGCACTTGGCTTTTTCACCAAGTTTCATTAAGTAGCCCAGCATGGTTAGACCATTCTTTGATGCCATTGTGGCTGCATATATATGAAATGAAATAAATGAATAAAAGAAAAATGTAAAGATGATAAAAACGGGTTATGAAATATAAAGAAAGCCAGTGTCATCGCCAATATATAGGTGAGAGAATGTGAAGGCGATCGGCCTTGGGATTCGAATAGCGATTATTAAAAAATTCCTACCCCCTTGAGCCATGACAACATGGAGATTGCGTGTTTCTTTTTTATTTTATTTTTTCATTTCGCATAATTACAAAATATTGCAAAAAATAGAGAAACGAAAAAAAAAAAAAAGTCAACTCATTTATTATTTGTTTTTTATTTTCGAAACACTTCCAATTAGTAGAATGTCATTTTGTTATCACAAAAATATGCTTAACGTTGATCAGAATAAAAACCCAAGTATCGTATATGCGTGTGCTTAATGTTATTTTTATTTGCCTTTTTAATTTTTTTTATTTATCATTATTATTCAAAATGTATTTGCAATAGTTGGGGATTTTATCGTATACTGAGTATAATTACAATTCGTCTCGATCCCCTAAAAATATGTGTAGCACCCTTACAGGAGGTTGATGAAAAGCCAGACGAAAAAATAAAATAAAAAAAAGCTGGATAAAAAAAAATCAGCTCAGTCACTTCCGGCAGGTTGTGAAGCGTATTGCGCACACAAGTGAGAGTGAGCAAAACAAAGTTATACTTTGCATGGAAGGGCTGTTTTAAAATTCAAATCTAGCCGATTCTGTGAATCGATCGTAGGACGTCTCGGTGATTCAACGTCGTTTCTTGTGACTCGAATAGCATGAGTATTGGCAAGATGCCTCGAAGGTGCTTTTTATTTTTCGTTAAAATTTACCACGATCATTCTCGTTGCTATTTGCTGTTAGTCTGTTACCACTGATGTTGCCACTACAAGAAAAGCTATTTGGCAGCATAAAGTCAGCTCTTGCCTTTGCATTTCTTTACTCTTTCAAACGGGCAAACGCAATTAATTGTAGTATTTTCAAAGGATCAAGAAACCCTCTCAACAATACCAACATATTACGACCTTGAATAAGTGCACTTATTCTTCAATTTTCAATGATTGCCTCATAGATTAGGCATACATAAACAGTCAAATTATTCAAGTAGCTTTATTTATTTTCTTCGGCATATATTTACGCATTGATTTTTTGTTTGGAATACTTTTTAATACGGTGAAATTTATTTGCAAATAAAATAAAAAAGTAACAAAAATGAAATGTCGCAGAATAGTTTCGACTTTTATTTCTTTTCTTTTTCATTTTTTCATATATAAACGCAGTGCACACACTGGGCAACGCGGTATTGCACCACAGAGAAGTTGGTTGTATTGATCTTGATGAAGAAATGTTGCGCACGCAAAAACAGTTTTCGTTTAACTTTCGGTTATCTCCGTTGATCTTCGTGAGAAAATAACCTAACTCTATCATCCTTAAGGGGTTTCTCTATCCACCCTAAATTTTTTTTTTTAAAAAAAAAGAAAAGATGTAAAAAAAAAAAATTCTACTTATAATCTATAAATCTTTATCTAAAGTTTTGGTAAATGAAAATAATTTAAAAAATGTCATTAAAAAAATGCGGATATCGGTCGTTACTTTTTCAAGTTTATTGACAAAATATTACAGCGACAACGAGAGTCAAAAGTGGGTGATAAAATTGAGGATTGAATGCGGATGTAATTTTGCACTTTAAATAAGTGTGCAGGATAATAATAAAGAATGATAAAAAATACCCACGTTAAATACTAATACTGTAAAAAAAATATTATAAAAAACACGATGGCCTAATGAGACGATGCCTAGTTTAACGTTTTTCGTTTCGAGCGAGTATGATGCACAACACAAGGCTCAACCTCTATAAATATTTAATAATCGAGTCTTTCTTTCTCTTTTTTCCTCTCAAGGATGAAACATCCACTGATGCATCCTTTTCTCTGATAGTACATATACTTTATTACTTGGTGAAATGTTAAAAAGAATTATTAAAACTTGTCGTAGTGACCCATGGGATCAGACACAGAAACAAGGATCAACTTGTTCTTCAAATGATCAAAGAGAATTTAGCTTTCTTTTTTAGTCCAATGATTCAATGATTAATATTAATTATTAAAAATTTTCATTATCTTTTTTAGGTTAATTAACAAAGTTGATTTAATAATAGTTTTCAATTCACGAAATAGAAAGATGCATAATTATCGAAATCAAGTATTCGTCAATATCTATTGTATTATATTAACAAATAATTAATTTAGATTGTAAAGTTTGTGGTATTTTTGATTGTGCGAAGAGAAGAATAGAATTGAGTATATGAAACAACAAAATTGAAAACATACATCATTGTTAAAATAGATAGCTTGAATTAATCTATGAATCAAAAAGTGATAGCATTTTATCAAAACTAGAAATTAGTAATATGCTTCAAATAATTTAAATTGCATTGCTACCAGGATAAACATAAACAACGAGTTTGGTCACGCGAATAAATCGCTTTATTGTCTACTTTCATATGCGATATTGAAAAGCTAATTTTATTGAGCCTGTGATGTGTGTTTTTTTTTTCTTTTTGATATTATTCTCCGTGCAATATTATATAAATATTTTACATTGTAATTTGTAAAACATATTTTTATGCATACAAATTACAAATTAAATTCCATGTTCAATGATAAAGATGTTATAAATTTAGAAACGGCCTTTAGATAAGCGGATTCGGTAGAGAAATAGTTGAATTTCAGGATTATCGATTCGGCATAGTATATCTAATCAATTCTAACGCAATTTTCGCTTCATCGAATTCATGTGTTAGTCGTTGCCACGGATTATCGGTTCTTCGAAAATGAGATAAGTCCAAAAATAAAAAAGTTTGGTTAGTTCATCTATATATGAGACTGAATTAAATGTGAAGTGATTTTCTCATGTTATATAGTAAATGATCCTGTTTGATGCTTTAATGTGTTTATTATTATGAAAATAAAATCCAATGTGTTGCCTCACGTCGAACTAATGTGAATGACAACTGTATGAGTCCATTCCCAAACAATGTGCTAGGGAAATTTATCGACTTTTTGCTATGCTTGTTCTTTTTTTTTCTTTCTGCCCTCTGATTTGTTTTTCTCTTCTTTTTTTTGTTGCCCTAGCTTTTTTTCATTGCCATGCACGTAAATTTAGTCTGCATATATAGACCACTCGAGCAATTCGAATAGCTGTCGAACCTGAGGATTCCAATCTGTTAGTGCGGTACGGCGTGATAATCCAAACTGAGAATGAGATCGCCTCTCCAAAAGATGGGGATTTTTTATTTTATTTTTCTTTTATTCATATACCCCTCGACCTTATAAACCCCCAGTGCAACTGAAGAGTTTGATTATCCAGGCGAAGCTTTGGCTACGATTGAAATCGAGCTGCACTTGATAAAGAAATTTATTTATTTTCTAAAAAAAAAAAAGTCTTATATCTCTTTATCTATTTTTTCAATCGAGATGTATTTCTGAAAAATATTAAAAATAAAGTAACTGAAAACTTTCACTGATCATTTAATTAGATTTGGTTTAACATCCACTAAGTTATTTTATTTTTTCATTGAGTTTGTATACATTAATATAAAAAATAGGCGAATATCTATTTTTATTTTATACTGTTGGCATTACAAGTCCGAGTCTTTTATACTGGCTGGATATAGCGAAAGTGACATTAGAAGAGTTTGAGACATGAACCGACACTCCAGGCATGCTCGGATACATATCTACTCCTGGGGAGCCGTTATATCCAGGCTATGACTCCTATGGGAATCTAACTCTCAGACTCATCCTGTCACCATACCACTACTTTTTTTTCATTTTTTACAACAGTTTGACTTTGTGAGTTTGCGTGTATGAGGGTGTCATATATATTATCAAAGTTGTATGACTATGATTTTTTAGTTATAAATAACATTCAAGCATTTATGTAAATAAAATGACGGACGGAATGATAAATCCCAATTGCAAAAAAAATTTAGATTAGATCAAAAACCCATCAACCTTGAAAGATAAAAAGTAAAAATCTTATTGAGAGTGTACCTGATGATTTGAAAAAAAAAAATAGTAAAATGTGACAAAGCTGAATAAAGCGTCCAGGGAGTCTCAAAAGTGCGTTGAAATTCGTTTACGGAATCGATAATGGTGTTTCGTTGATATACAAAAAAAAAATAAAACATGTAATGTAAAAGTCGTGAATGAAAACAGGAAAAAAAAGAAACAAAAGAGGATAAATAAACTGAAAATGACATCGTAGATTTCTAGTGTTAGTTTGTACATAAGCGCATAGAGCGAGTGTTGTTGTGAGGGACAAAATTTAAGAGGAAAAGAATATAATGAATAAGAGATAGATGGAAAAATATATACACAGTAAAAAAGTGAGAAAAACCAGGTGGCCTTTGAAGTTCATAAAAGAAAATACGTTGGTAAACATTAATCGAATCCTTTAATCAAATTCCCTCGGCTTTTTCAATGGACCTTGCCGTTTGAAAAAGGGAAGGCTTCGTGCTTTTGCTTATCGATTCAAACAAAATACCGTAAACGGAAAACAAGAGTCAAGCCTTCTGTGTGTCAGCTCCTTTGTACCAAAATAAAATTAAAAAAAATGTATACAGTGTAATTTATGGATAGGATAAAATGATCTAGAACAAAGTGTATTTGATAAATTTAATTTTTTCCAAATATTTCCTACTCGACATAAAACAAAAAAATAATTCACCTAATTTTTTTCATACCTTGTAAATTAAATTTTTTCAAAATTTATCTAAAAAATATGTTTAAAATATTTAACAAAAATATACCAGATGAATGATATATATTTTCTGTGCAAGCATTTAAAGAAAAAGAGAAAAAAAAAGTGTATCGTTCTTACACATGTTAAACATGAACATATATATGTCTGTTTAACATAGAAAATAATATTATTTCATCTGTTGAAACGAATGAAAATGGTTGTTCTATTTAAGTTTGTGGTTTGTGTGTAGTTATGTTGCAGTATGGGTAGACTATATTACGATGCAGTTACACTTTGCTTGAGCCATATTTTTCATAATATATCTAACTCATGTTATTCATACATACAGTGGAAAATTTTAGCTGTACCTGTTCACCAAACTCAACCCCTACGTTAAAGTATACTTTCAGCGAAAGCGAAAAGCCACCGGGAATATGGTAATGCAAAATAACGAAAGCCGACGGATTCAACCCTGAAAATCCGCTCTAACAATGCAAGCAGATATATCCATTATGGTGTATGAGTATATGAGCACTACCATCATCATTGCCGTTGGCACCGACTTATATTTCACAAAAAATAAAATCACTCGGACTTTGTCAGTATATATATATACCAATACAAAACAGCTGTACTATACTAAAGAGTCCAGAAAATTTTCTCATTCTCATGAACTTTATTATTTTTATTTTTTATTTTTACTTTGTACTCACGAAGCTCGTAATTAACTGCAAAACTTTAGTCGACCCGCGTTTATTGCTATATAAAACTTGTCGAACGAAATTTTACCCACGAAGTAAGCAATCTTGTGTTATTATTATTTATTAAGTTTTTTTATTTAAAGTTTATATTTATTTTTTTTTTTCCCTCGTCTTTAATCTGATATGCTGTTGAAGCTTTATTCAAGTTTATGTTAAATATTAAACTTTTAGTTATATAAAATATATTTTTTTATTTTTCGAATATTTTAAATATTATTTTTCATTGATTTAAAGACAAAAGTCGGGTTAGTACGAGTGTTGTTGAAGACACATGGATGTAATTTAGTGCAGTCGATGTATCTTTACTGTGAATCTGACATAAAAGAGTTACGCCCTCACAACACTGCACATATTCTCATGGTCAACATCACAGGTCCATCCTCCAGTGCCTTCACTTGGAGAGAGTGAAAAAATAAATATATTATATAAAAAGAACCTTATTTATTGGATACACACATGTGGGGATTTATACAGGTGAAATTAAACTGACTACACTAGAGCACCATAACATATCAGTACTTCATATATTGCTTGCGGCATTTCGCGCTCACGTCGAACCGATCGTACAATTACCCATTGTCCGATATATATATACTGAAAATTTATGTATAAACACCAGTCGCGTAACTAACGTGTATATACGTACAGTAGATATTCACTAAATCCAAATGGTACAACATGCGCCTTATAAACGTTCAGATAAGCGATGTGCTTTGTGATCTGGAATCATGGTTAAGAGGATTTTGCCCATGAGCCCTTTCAACTTGCATGTATGCGTTATGTGTATGGATACGATGAACTTTATGTGCACTTTATTGCATTATCCATGTACATATATTGTTGGAAGCCTACGGTATATCAAGTAGCCCACTTTCAAGACCTCGTAAACATGCAAATAGTCATTTTTTATTTTTATTCAAAAAGTATAATATTGGCCGTTGCCTTATTTATTTTTTTCTATTCAACTTAAACAAATAATTCTTTGAGATTTATATATGGTTTTTTTTTCGCTGTAAAATACTCGTGAAAGATTATTATCATGGAAAATAATATTCTTTGAAATAAACTATCAACACTGTTTGACGATAGGAATTGCAGTTTTTACGAGAATCGTGACAGTCAGATGGGGCCTATCTAAAATCACCAAGCCACGAAAATATGTTTCTCCGTTTGAATACAACCAGAACACATACCTATGCGACAACTATAACCATATATCTTTATAAAGAAATTTTATATTTTCAAGTTCCACGAATAGTCTTTGCATAAAACCGAATATAAAAAATAATAAAATTTCGAATAATGATCTTGTGATTTGATAATTTGACTTTTAAAAAATCGTTTTTTCATGTTGAAATCATATTGAATGTTCATTAATTTTTCATTGTTGGTAATCAATCAAACTTTTATTTGATATTTCGCAAAGAAAAAAAATTGCTTTTTAATTTAAAAGGCAGTCGTATGTTATTAAAATGTTATTTATAATACGGTTTAGCTTTTTGTTCTGGTTTAGTTTACTGAGAATTTTGATAAATTCCGTTGTCCCATCAGGTAGATCTATCATTTTAGAAGGTCCCAAAGTTGAGTCATGGGATCTCATTATTCACGATTTAGGCCTGTTAATTTATTTTTTATTTTCATGTTTATTTATTATACCTATATTATTGCGTGTAGAATGTATAACTTTGTGTATACTAAAATTCAAGTTACAAATAATATAAAAAAAGTTTAATGTATATTTTATTTTTTTACTGTCAATATTGGAATTTTGACAATTTCCGCAGGTATAACATTGTGAAATCATTGAGCTATGGGTTCACATTAATCACCAAACACGTCGTAAACTTTGTATCCACATAGATATACCGAAAAAAGATTCAATACTTTTTACTACTATTTTATATTTTATTTACAACTTCTCGCTAAAAAATATATTTATTTTGTGTTACAATGTGAATTGGTAGAATATTTTAACGTATATTTTTTATTTTTCCTTTTCAAGATACAACAATTTTTAATCGTTTTATTTTAATGGGTAATTAAAAAAAATATAATTTTATACTTATTGTTAAATAAAAGTTGAAATGCCTGCGTCGTTTTGCTAGGATTCAAATTAATAGACCACCAAGAATACTAATTCCCCGAAGCGTGAATGATCGATTTATAATTTTTATTCAACTGTCACATAACTTGCAACAAAGATCCAATTGAATCTTGATTCAAAGTTTTAAATGCACTCAAATTTATTTATTCTGACAAAATATATCTATTTTATCTCTATTATTGATTTTTTTTTTTTAAATTTACGATATATTTTTGCTTCTACTACTACATGAAAGGTGGATACAAAAAAATTTCGAGTTCAATAACCACAAGCTATTAATTTGTTTAACATATCAATTTTTATTATAAAATTATTATCGAGTTTCAAAATAAATTAACATGTCGAGTGAAATTAGCAAAGTAATTTATTTATTGAAAATTATCTCACAAAGTTTTTAATTTTTAACGTTATTTGAATTAAAAATTGCACACAGTAATTCTGCATTTGCCATGCCTTTTGGGTTTTATGTTCAAAAATACAAAAAAATCAATTCACCTTGCAGGCCTAATTTATTTCCAAATAGTTCAATTATCAAAATAAAAATACAGAGAAGACTTGTGACCTTTTAGTGTGTTAATTTAATTCTTTAACAGAAAAAAAAGCGTTTTTTTATACAAAATGTATAATGCTTTAATTGAAAATAACAAAATTCCAAATGTAATGGATATCGAGTAAAATCAATAATATTCTCTCAGTTTCAAGAGAGAATTAATATTGGATATAGCTTTGATAGTATAGAAGCACAAGTGGTCGAGTACTTTGACATATATAGAAGCCTCCAGGAAGCATACATCAATTTCTCTATACCTTTGCACTAGAGAACTATGCCAAAATGCATCAACTTCATCAATCGATGATTTGCTTTTGGTTATACCTTATATATCCATCAGTTTTCATATACCTATATATGTGTGTTTGCGTGTGTACATGTCGTGCTTTTCTGCTTTTCCACATGACGATCTCTCTTACCTTTGGTAAACTTTGAAACACAGGGTACCCAAACTCTTGAGTGAAATTTTCATGGCTTGTTTTACTCATTGGTTTGTACCTCAGCATGATATTATCATATATACGCGTATAGATATTATATTCTTAACTTCTTATTTAAATTATTTTCATGGCACAAACAACGTATGATCTCTAACATATAAATTCCAATGTAGAGAAATATCTAGACAATATAAAATACGTTTATGTTACAACCAAGGGTTGTAATCAATCTTCATAGAGTAATTAATTAAACTATCCTCATGCAAGCTCGCGAGATGAGTGGTTTCTACCTGGATAAATTAGATCGGCATTTACTTTAACCCCATAAATATTTTACATATTTAAATGAAACTTTTCATTTAAAATATATCTGAATAATATATTCGTAATTATAATTATTTGTACCGTTGAAATTTCCTTATTAATATTATTTTTTGAATCTACAAAGTATATATGGAATTTATGTTTACTAAATATAAATATTCCATGTATTTTTGTTTTATTTTTCTATAAATAATTTTAATTGACTGAAAATAAAAATTTGTAGACAAATTTTTTTCCTCTTTGAATTATATTATCATTGTTTTTTCTTTTCGACAATATTTTTTTTCTTCTTTTGGAAAAGGAATATGTCCAGAAGAGGGTATAATGACTTACCAGATGAATTCCCAAGAGTGCTGTTTACGTGGTGAAAAACTGCGGCCTTAACGCTGTACAAACACAAGGCATCGTTGAGCCAACGAGTGGGTGCGCATTCGACTTCATCTAGGGGTCATATCCCTTCTTTAATGTTTACCCACGTGGCGGCACAAAAAAAAGTAGAAAAAATAAAATAAATAAGTATATATATAGAAGAATAAGTTGAGCCTTAAAGATACAGAGAAAAAAAAGCGAAAAAAGAAAATAAGTCCACTTAATATCATGATATTACGAGGGCAAATAAAAAGTGATTCACAAGAAAAGCCTAGGTAAAGTTTAAACAGTCACCACGAGAAATTCTTGTCAATGTGATGATGAAAGCATTAAATACCCCCTGGATTTTTCATTTGACCTCATCTTAAAATGTCTTTTTTTAAATTGACTATATTAAAAGTTGTCACTTTTTATTTTCTTTTCGTTGAGAATTTTTTTTTTCCACCCTCTTTTCATATTATTTATTTTCACTTGACAATGATATGGTTTTTTGTTCTTTGAAATTTACCGACGTTTATTTATGAAAATGATATGGTTTTTTTTCCTTGTCTTTATTTTATTTCAAAATGATAGTGTTCAGTCACCAAATGAAAAATGAAAAGATAAAAAAATGTTACAGTTTAGAGCAAGTTATCCTGAAGAGAGATACTGTGTCGCATTTGACTCTAATTCGCCCCGTGACTCCCTGACCCATTCTTGAATTATTCATTCGTCTGATCCATGGAGAATTCTGAGGCTAAGCTTTTGCCAGTTTCTCACCTCTTTACTCTTTTTTTTTACCTCCTTTTTCTCTCAGAGTTTTATCATTCTCCGTACTTTTATCTCGTCTCAGTTTTCTTCTATTATTTTCAAGACATGAAATTGTCGACAATAGATTTTTGTCACTCCTTTTCATTGTTGATAATAAGCATCACAATTTTGCTGACAACCTACTGCAAACAATTTTTATTCTCCTGTCAAAATACATTGTCGTTAATTTATAATTTTTTTTTTTTATATCATTTATTTATTTATCAATCATTGTTGATTAACTTGTTATTCATTTCAAATTTATTTGTCAACTTGTCAGTCGAGTTTTTCATTATATATTGTTGAAGCAAGTTTATTAAAATTAAATAAATATTTAATCGATAGCCTGAAGAGTTGATAAAAAGGGTTGTATGCATAAGAAAATGTTGGGATATAATCAAGTTGATAGTCAACTTGTTTGTACAAAATATCAGATACTTGAATGTGAACGAAACTATTAACCTTTATCACGTAATAGAGGATAATATCAATTTTTGTTTTTATTTTTTATTTACGTAAGGTGTGTACAACTCTTGACTTATCTCCAGGATTACGTTACCGTTATCGTTTTTAATTTTATGTTGATTTTAAAGTTTACATAAATCCTTGTGTTTGCAAGTTACTCAATGAATAAATTTAAGTCTCACTGTTTTTTACGTTATTTATTTTATTTTTTATTTCAACAAGAGTATCGATTAACACGTTGATAAATGTAACGTGACCAAGTACCGTGAATTCCATGGAGTCACGTGGCCCTTAACAAACACCAAATTCTCACTCAATTATTGAATAAAAATTACTTTTATTCATAAATTATTATATATTAAATAATTAAACAATAATTACATTATCAGTGATATAATTAAAAATTTACATCAATTATATTTAGATGATTGCCATTAGATGATTAAAAATTTCTCGGTGTAAAATATCATGTGATGAACATAACACATGCATACGTAGAGTGACAAATAAATAAATCAATCGAAACTAATTATGATAGCTCAAAAATTTATTATGATATTTAAATATTGACATTGAAGTTAAAATAAATTATCGTGGCATTAAATAATCATCATTTGAAAAGAGGAAAAATAGCGAGGAAAAGAGATAGAGATTTTTATATAAATGTATGTATGATGAGGTTTGAATCGCGTGTCGATTACTCGTGGTATACGTGATAGCTCCAAGCGTTGATATTAATGGTGAATCACGGTGCTGTGTTGTACGTCTCACTGTATCATCAATAATGAAAATACTGAAAAATGTTGTAATGTATGAAAAGCATTTGACGTTTATCTTGTTAATTCGTTTGCACATTATTTTATATTTTTTTATTTTACATTTTTTATATTTATTAAGTACAAAAAATAAATGTTTTATTGTTTTTTATTTTTTTCAATAATTAATAATGTTAATTGAACGTATGTTTTGTGTTATTAATTTATTAAATTTTATTATTATTAAATTTTAACGATACTATAAATTATAATATGTAAAATATTTAAATAACATTAAAACGTTTATTTACATTAGCTGGCTAAATTATTATCACAAAAGATTAACAAATATTTTTGTATTTAATATTTTGCGGTATTTTAATAAACGGATATGACAATTTAATTATTATAAATTTATATATAACAATGTTAAATGACTTAATAGCTTTATCATAATAATATTTATTCGGAAGCATTAATTTGATATGGCATCATTAGATATATACCTATGGGAAAATGCTTAAAATAATAAACTCATTACTCCATATTTACCTGTTTATTTATACAAATATTGGCAATTTTTTCCCCACTGATTAGTTGATCTGATTATAATACACAATCGGAAAAAGTAGTCGATGATAAAATCAGGTTGTAGAAGTGTATTATAAACTCTAGTTATCATGTATCCAACATTTATAAAATTATATAGAGAGATAGAATAAAAAAATAAAAACCGTTACATCTTGATAAATAGAATAAAAAAATAAAATAGAAAAATTATGGAGGTTAAAAATACAATGTGTCGTTTTATGAGTCGATGGCAATAGAAAAAAGAAGAAAAAAAAAATTATCTAACACTGAAATAACCATTGATCGCATGTCATAAATTGTCATAAATAAAAAATAAAAAAATGTCGAACCACATGAGTAAGCTTTAAATGAGAATAGAGAAAATAATTTTCAAAGTGTTGTCAATTGTTGGCATTTAAATGAAAATGACACAACGTCAATGTGTCTTTCTTCGTTTAATTTTACATCTATTTTAAGTAAGACAATACAATGAGTGACATGATGTTAAGTGCAATATTGAATATGAATGTTATAACAAATTCACACCTAAATGCAATTCACAAGTCACTCTACTTATCACTTGTTTGAAGTACTTTGATAAATTGTATTGATAGTCTCGAGTGTTTCAGTGCACTGTTTGTTGCTTTGATAATATTATAAACAGTGATATTTTGAGTGATCATTAATATTTAAATTTACCAAGTATGACATTATGATTTTTAAATCAAAATATATATAATTAAAGAGACAGTGATTTCATTAGAAATTAAAATTAAAAGTCAGTGGAATTTTAATAATGCATTTAGAGACTATCGATGTAACTGCAAATTCCTTTATCTTTTTTATTTTTTCAAGAATTCCATCGAAACAAATGTAGATATTTTCTACATGTTTCGATGCAATTTACATACAGTATTTTATTCAGTTGAAAGTATTTTGCTTAACTTGTGGCATTCTAAAAAACTAACGAAGAAGCCAAACTGTAAAAAATAAAAAAGTATCATTTTTGAACACTGCTTTTATATATATATATTTTATTTTAAATTTTTGTATTTATCGTCGCGTGTGTGCTTGCAAGCACAGCATGAATAGTCAAGAATCGATATCCGTAACACGCCTTCTAGCTTTTACGTCACGCTACATCCCGAAGCTTCAACATAAACCAGCACTAACCCATCATTTCTCTTAATCATTGCAGAAAAAAAAAGAATAAAATTCGCGTACCAAATTTAACAGAAATAATATAAAAAAAAAAAAGCTTGAAATTCCAATTGGCCACAAATGAGTTATAATATTTTTGTTTAAATTGCTTCATTTCGTTGGCAATCAATTTATCATATTATCATATAATGACAGAGAATTAGTAGTTGGCCTTGGTAGTATCATTTTGAGAGAAAAAAAAATGGAATTTTATATGTATATTTACCCTACTTCCGACATATGCTTGGTGTATAAATGTATATACCCCAGAATCGTTATACATTTGTTCCAGTAAATAATCCCACGGCTTCTTAACGAGAATACAAAACCATACGGGCTTTTAGCTATTGCACAGCATACACATTCACAAATGTCCTTCGTATTATAAGACAACATACAAGTCGCAAAAAATAATTGGCTTCTTGGTGCCTCCAATGTCATTGATTCGTGCACCTGCTCTCTCTTGCATTTCTCGGCGCATCAACTTCTATCTCCGGCTGGTATTTTTATTCTGTTTCTCGTTAGGCATCACCACAGTCGGTATAAGAATTTGCCGGCATCGATAGAAGCCATTTTAAGCCAACAATATACAATTTTTTTATTTTATTTTCCTCAATAATCGTTTTTTTTTCTCTTCACTTTATATTTACCTTGAATATACCATAAATCAAATAAATAATGATGTTAATAAAAACTAACGAAAAAATAAATAAGTTAACAAAACTTTTATGCAATATCGTAGGATTTATACTTGTTTTATTTATTGAGACTAAATGTCATGTCAAGATGTTGTTTGTTTATATTTATGAATCGTTGAAATTGAAAATCAAAATGAGAGAGAAAGTATATTGAAAATGACAATTTTTTAATGATTTAAAAAATAAAATAAATATTATAAATTAATATTGATTCTATTTGATGAATTCAATTAATAAATTTACTTTTTTACCCCACAAAAAGTTACTACTCGTATCTCAGAAAATAAGCAGATGTTCCTCAGTAAATTCAACATCTCCGTGCTTTCGTTCATGTTAACATAAAGAAATAAAATAGAGTCATTTCTGCTAATGTATTGATTGGTGTACATTGATTCTCGTAATTTTGATAAAAAAATATGACAAAAGAGTTAACAAGTAGTCGATGAATTGTTGGTCAATCATGAAAAAATGAGTCGCTTGCTTCCTGGTTATATGGCTCATATTTGAACCCTTCCACACATTGACCTGGTGAGGTCTGCTAGGTCGACGGCCGACTCTGTGTATGTTTAGTATGGTGTGTGTGTCATAGGATCGATAAGTTGAAAGCAAGAGAGATGCTACCTGTGCAGCTATAACTGCAACAGAGAAATTTAGCTAGATAACAGACTAACAATGATAAATACAGGCTTGACATAAACTAAAACGTAAGCATTACAACTTTTACTCACTTTTTATACTTAATGTGACACTAGATATATAATCAGGCGAATTCATATCGGACAAGCATCAAAAAATTCGTGTTTTATTTATCTTAAATTTGTCAGAAAATTAATATACATGTTCACTTAATAAACGAATGAGATACAATATTTTTTTTTTTATTAAATTTAATATATTTATAGCTTTTTATTTGTTGAATGACAAACACATTGGGTAGTTAAATCTCAATAGAATAATGAGGGTTAACATGACCTGTATTGAGTAGAAACTTCTTAGAAACGTGATCGAGAAAGCAAGTAATGCACAAGTATATATATAATATAACTATAGCAACCAAGTGACAATGCTCCCTCATGGTAACCCGATAATGCACTTTGAGTGCTACGGTGTGAGACAAGCTTCATCCAATACCCAAACAACAATTTCATTGTGTTGTATTGTTGAAACAGAACAACTCAACCACTTGAATTGACGTGTTATTTAATATAAACATAATTTTTTTTTTCGTCTTTCAATAATAATATAAATACATCAATCAAAATGAATGAATAAATGAATTATTAATTTAATATATTTTCATGTAGATAATGAAATAAAAAAAACATAACAAATTTTAAATATAAAATTTTTTCTATTTGATATTTTGGTTAAACTTTTATAGTTTACAAAGTTTTTATCAGCAAACTGACTAGGGTAATTCAATTAGAAAATCACAAAGCTTCGTTGAAAAAAAAAAAAAAAAAAACCCGCGAGGTAATTAAAAATAGGGGACAATTGGGAATAGACAATGGTAGAACAGTGCAGGCTTACGAGACTGTGCTCAATAGATAATGTTAAAAATAGAATAATTATATAAAGAATATCAATAATTTATCTAACATAATTGTGAATGATATATCTATAAAAAGTTTGTATAAACAAATTGATATTACTCTTTTGATATTGTTGAAAATTTTCAACTATTTGCTGATCAATAAACATCATTAATGCACGTCCATTAACGGTATACCTGTCAGATCGCAAGCCTAATTATAATGCATTCAGTACAAGTGATCTACATGTATATTTATGTCCTTTTTGAAAAGAGGAGGAAAACAAGACCGCATCCTTTTGCACCCTCAATTGATGATGCATGTTTATCGGTACTGGTAAATCAGAACAATCGATTGTGTTTCTAAATTAACATGATGCATTGAATCTTGTTGGCAAACTTTGTCCTTGGCATGCACTTGATGCTATTAAATTATTTATTATTCAAACGATTTCTACATCTTCATTAATATTTACATTTAATTTAATTATTTATTCATTAAATTCAGTATGAGGTAGATTTTTTTTTTTTTTTTTTTTTTTTTTTTTCGTCATTATAAACTAATACACACAGTATTCATTAATTCTGATTATATTCATTTTGTCTCTTTTGACTGTCAGTTGAATAACAATTGCTTTATATATAGTGTGTCCTTGAAAAAATAAAAGTCGCTGGCGGTTTTTTATCAAAAGTTTTACTGAAAATACCGTAACGTAATTTTTGGACATCATCAATTTATTTCACGCTGTTGATGGTTAGAATAAAAAAATATATAAAAAAACTGGTTTTTTAACCTGACTTTACCACCTTGATGCATCTCTGTCGGTTGAATGACAAGTTGATCGTCACTCTTTTTTATTTTTTATTCTTCGTATTCTTCTTTTCTTGATACAATCCAATTTCTTGCCGCACATGGGATTAAGTTAAAAAAAAATACCATTTTTTGTTATTTTCTTTGTATAAAAAGAACAATTGTTATGCTTGTTCTTTCGAGGTTTTATCGGTTGAAACATTTTTATTTTTATTTTTTGATTCTTGAAATTAAAAAAAATATAAGTATATAAAAATCCATCGAGTTGGTAAGAAACATGCGTACGATAGGTCTTGTTAAGTAAAAATAAATTAAAAAGGAGGCTTGTTTGTGTGTCTGAATACGTAAAAATAAACGGATGGTCACGACCAAAAGCCAACTGTTTCTCATACCGGAAGTTTCACATTTTGTACGTATTTGTCCAAGTGTTGTGGCTCTTTAGATTGTTTTGCCACCTTTCTAAAAGCATCACTGAATGTTGTAAACTTACATCTATTTCCCTCTTTTGTTGGTAATTTTTTTACATGTACATGATAATTTATATATATCTCCATGTGAATGCTTCTATTGATCAAATTTCTCAAGGAAATGGGAGAAAAAAAACGAAAGAAAAAATAATAAAACATATATATTTATACTAATTTTAAAGCCATACTTATATTGTCAGCTTTGAGATATATTTATTCTATTTTTTTTTTTTTTCTTTTCGTTGAGCAATCATGATCCAGCTTGAAGCAGTCGTGAGCTGTTGATACTTTTAGTTGTTAGTTTTTGCCATTATCAGCACAAGATTATCTAGTATTACATGGTGTGCTCTTGAAACTTTATTATCCCATCGTACTCATAATTAAAAGTTTATATCGATTTTGCAACTTAACTGATGAGAGCAATATACCAGTTTGCTGTTATACCACATATAAATATACAATGTATATATAAGTGACTACAGAGCCTTTTATACTTCATCGCACTTATACTTCGACAGGCCCAATACCTTTTTATCACACAGCTAGTCTGGCATACTTAACACAACGGGCATCCATAATAAGGAAACTTTGATGCTTCGATTCCCCTTAGAATCCTTTGATGAACTTTACCAAGATTGAACCTCGGAAATGTCGATTAACGTCAAGCCTTCCTTCCAACTTCTCTGGTGCTTCTTGATGTCGCTCCAAAAGACCCCATCAAGATTATTAATTTCACTTTTTTACCACCATGTATTTCATTTTAATTAATTTAAAGTTATTTCATTTATTTTCAAATTTATTTTATAGATTTATTTTTTAAGTAGTATATGTTTGTGTATTGTATTGATATTGCATTGATTTTTATGTATCGACTCATCTATATAACTAATTGCTTGCATTGTTTTCCAGCGAAGGGACGGCTTTATCCAGCCTACAGCCTAAGCGGCAGCGAGGGCGAGGATAATTCACTTGGTCCGCGTGGTAGTCGAGTCGGTTATTCACAAAATAATCACCAAACTGGCCAGTCACAACAACACAATCACTACAACACAAGTCAACATAAACAACGAGGTAGCAGCTTTCAACAACAGCAACATCCATTATATCACGTTGCAAATAGTGGAGCTGGTCTCAGTGATACACCGACTTCTGGTAACGCCTCAGACGAAACATTGACAGACTGCGAATTGACACATCTTGCAAGAGAGTGGAACGGTGAGTCATCCATTCTATTATACAATACAATTCTTTTAATTTTTAGTCTATATAAAATTATGACCCATTGATACATTCAATAATCAATTATCCCGTATGAAAATTATCGACAAAAAAATCTCATTGAAATTGCCATCAATAATATATATCAGTTTTGTGAGAAATGAATTTGCAATAACGTAAAATCGTGTCTCTGCATTACTCAAATATGATGAACGAGACACGAGGCCATACAGTTCGGTGGGTACACATAGCAGGGGGGTTAACCAACGTGCAAGCTTGTCAAGAATGACATATCACCCAAAAGGTCATGATGGTGCAATGTTAGTGGTATAGCTTTAGCTTTCGTCTCAATTTGACTGTATGCTCACAGCCTTCTGCTTCTGTATTTCAATATCTCTTGCAAACTAGTTTAATAATGAATATACCAACACCTGGATGACTCAAGAACTTTTGATATATTTATGTATATATGAAATTTCATTAATTTTCATTTTGATTTGCGCGTAAATTTCTACTTTCCTCCGTCGCTTGAAACATCATTATTATCAAGCTCAAATGATTTTTCAAAAGTATTTGTCGACTAATGGGAGATCTACGTCAGCACAAACAATGAAAATCCCTGAGTAATCCTTATTGAATATTCCTAGCTTTATTCGGGCTTTAATAAAATACAAAATACAATTGTTATATTTCAAACAAAGAGAGATGCTCTCGTTGTATGGCAATTCGTTATGATAAAAATACAAAAAAAAAAATCTGAGATGATGCATATGATGAATTGACTTTTACGTAGCCAAACACAGTGATTCTCTAGACACTTTGTTGTCTTGGTTAAAAATATATTCTACTTTGTCTCACTCATCCGGAGTGACTTCCGAATTAATGAATATACAGACGATGATAAACAAAAACACGAGAGTGTACTTGCGAGATGTTGCTATTAATGTTTTTTTATTTACTTTTTATTTTTTTTTTTTTATATGTAAAAGCTGGGGAGAGGGATAATGTCATCGATCATCGTGACTTATTCTTCGTTGAAAAAAAAATACATACAGAAGCTCCCCTAGATAAGTAAAGACAGGGTTGATTCAATCGTGTTTAGTTGGAGAATAGTACCCCGGGCATAACCGCGCAATTACCTACTATAAATTAGCATGACAGTACAACATCATACTTGTCATTCAATCTGGCACATTAGATGATTGAGATAGCCAACAAAACATACAGATTACATAGTACTGATATTTATTTTGCTTTATAAAAACATATCTTCAATCATTGTTGTACGTTTTTTTTATTTGCAAACTGTCATTGTAACATGATATTTAAAATCGTCTACTGAATATCATTTTAGCCAGCCAAATTGAAAAGAATGAAAACAGAAGGCATCTGAATGTATTACCACCACTATATTCTCTGTTCATACAAAATTTCTCTGTCATCCTTAAGTATGATAATGAAATCATAAATCAATTGATATCGTGACAACATAATTTTTTTTTATTCTTTTATATTTTCATCTACGAAGCCGGTGCATGTTCCCTGTTATATTAGAATTTAAAAATACTAACCATATAGAATTTAAAGTATAGATAAAGTCAGCCTTAATTAGCTGTATAAATTTTGAAAAAATTACTGATAGATTCCCTCGGGAGAATTTTTATAAACCCAAAATCATTGAGAGCAGTCAAATTTTCAAAAGACCGATAACAGTTTTCGTCTTTATAATAGGACTATTGTCATTTAAATTTTATTTCGGCTTCTTTTTTGTCTTCCAATTGCAAGTCCTAATGAGACAAAAAATATTTCAGGAATTCATTAAGTTTACGTTTTGGTCATGCGTCGACAAAGAGTTATGTATTGAGCTATACGAAATACCATGTCGACGATGTAATCTATGTCGTTTGAGAATTCCACACAAATTGTAAATTCACATATAAGGCTTATTCAAAAATGAAACACGAATTGTTTTCTTCTTGTGCCATCTCCAGCCATTTTATTCAATATAAATTTATGTACTTTTTTATATTTTTATTTTTTAAATCACTAAAATTCACAGTTATATTTTATGTTGATATTAAATATCTACATGTATTTATTAACTATGCATGCATTTACAATTACTATCAAGCTCCTTTTATACAACACTCAACTGTGGCAACAACTTGAGTACATTTCTGATGGTAAATATCATGTTTGTTGAATATATCCAATGAATTTGCAAGCACAGAACATGGCACATCTTGCTTGTTGAATACTCACATGTAAGCAGCTTAGGTTGCTTCTATCCAAGAACCTCATGAATGCTAAAGTTTTCATTGAGAAACACATTTTATATGTCTATTTTATCAATAGACATTTCAGTATTTACATCTAGATATACAAAAATACATAAATATCATTATAAATAATTCATTCTGGTTTATTTAATTATTGCTTTTTTCTTCATCTCCATTTTTTAAATCATTAAAATATATCCATAATGCTTCGAAAGTATTTTATCGGGTGGCGGATGTTCCTTTGTCTTTCGATACTTGATCGTTTTTCTCTTGTCAACTATAGTAATTGATATCCGTTTTTTTTATTTTTATATCTATGGATATTTTCAAGCGGATCAGCTGACTTCATCATCAATTTTGTTAGATGAAAGGCCAAAGATATATAGAAAAAAGATTTTTTTCCCCAGTAAAGAACCGATCTCGTTAGGTATATTTCAGTTCAAAGAGAAAAAAAAAAAAACATTGAATTACACGTCAAAGTTTCGATTGCGAGGGTTGAAAATTGAGACACACTAACACATCCACACGAATAGGGTAGTTACTAGGTTAACAAAAAGGACAATGATAGTAGACAGTGATGGTTGGGGTTCAAGTCTTTTTTATCGTTTGAAAAACGTGAATTTTCCTGAGTTGAAAAAAAGTCAGTGTATAAATATATTATTGTACATACGCAGGGTCAGACAGTATAGAGAAATAAAAACAGCAGCAAGTAAACATTCAGCTGATATTCGTAGTAGTCGATCAACGATGAAAAGAAGTAGGATGTAACCTTCGTTTTTTCTTCAGCATATATAGCAACAAGAATTGGTAGATGGTAGGTAAATAAAAATCAATACAGTATACGATTTTGCGTCCCAATGGCAATCTTGTCCCAGTTGTCTTTCTCTTCGTCTTTTTATTTTTCTTCATCTTCTTATTTATTTATTTCATTTTTTTTTCCTCTACTATCTGCACCTACTTGAACTGGGTGTATGCACGTTCTACCATCGTAACATAGAATTCACCATCTTTCTCAATCATGTATCTTGCGCCCAATTTGCGACCCATCATCGCTACCGAAGAAGCAATTTCTAACTTAAATGAAACTCCCTCTTGCTGTTCGCGAATATATACAGCGATCGACAAGTGAAGCTTCATCCTTTCTTTTTGGTGCTTTTTCTCTATACAACAGCAGTCTGCCAAATCTTGGTTCTATATATTATTTTAAAATCACGGGAATACAGTCGATAGAGATCCAGTTGAAGGGTTTGACACAGCGCACAATTCTTGATAACCTAGAATTGCTTTTTTTTTTGTTATTTTTATTTATTTATTATCATCTTTTTTTTTTTTTGTAAAGTGTTAAGTATTTTTCAACAATTCTTGCTGGCGTCTTTCCATCATCCTTTATTTACTCTTTTACTGGTCTTATCATTGAAATACCCCGAGTCAATTTATTTCATTAATTCAAGTGTTACTCTGGACAAGACGCGCCAATAATAAAAATGATAAATAATGAGTTTTTGAACGATCCAAATAGACTCCAAAGTAATCATGAGTTTTCAAAGTTTATTTATTAGAGAGTTCGATAATCTGAGGTTTTATATTTTTCATAAAAACCTTGGCAATTGATAATTGATTTAGTACAACATTTTGAACATAGCATAAATTGTTTGAAGGAAATAAATTAATTGATTAATTCGGAATATCATAGAGTAGTTGGTGACCACATTTTTGATTGTGGTTCAAGAATTGACATTGAGAAAATTCTTTAATCCACAAGCTGATTGCAAAGGTGCTGCTTGAAATTTATATAAACTCATTGTGGTTAAACATTGTTTCTTCATGATGGTCATTTAGGTGTTGAGAAATTTTCACAAGATTGTCCGATGAATTTAATTATTTGATATCATTTGAATGTCATTCGTGAATTCCAGTTAGATTATACGAACGGAAACTCACTGAGCTTAAAATTGTTGTTTTCTTTTTGTCTTAAATATTTTGCTATTTAATTTTATAATTTTTTTCTTTGTTAAAAATTTGATAACTTTTATAAAATAACTTGTAATGTATCTTGGGAGTTTCATGAGTAAAAAGTTGTTTGAACGTTCGTGTCAGTAATTACAGGTTGCTGGTCACACAAGTGCGTGATGTGAGAAATTCACAAGACATATTACAAGATATAAATTGTGTAAGATTTTCAGATGGTCGTGTGTTCAATGTTCATTCAACTTCCTGACTTAGATGCATTGTTTAAGAGCTTTTTTAGGGTCGGTCAAGTGAAAATTTCTTACTGGTATAATTTTCTACTCGGAATACTTATTTATTCATTTATTTAATTTATTTATTTGACTTTTTTTTAACCAACATTTCTTTTTGTTTTTATTTTTTACGATAATTTAACTTATTAGGATAAAACAAGATAGTTTACTTTCAGTAGAGACTTTTAATATATCTAAGATGCCATGAGAAAGACATGCCTGAGTAGCCAGTGCCCCTAGTTTTGCCACTAGGGTTATTCCAATTTTAGCCTCCTGGGAGTTTACCTTATGTCTGATTTTAAGACTCTTCATCCTTCTACCAAAAAAATATAATGTTTTTTTTTATTTTTTATTCAACTAGAATTCCTCTTGGAAGGTTAAACCCAACGGCCTTCTCAGATCTTCCTCTCTCGTACTTATATATATTTTTTTTCTTACTTCGTTTCATCTTGCAAGCCTTTTTCCTACTACTTGCTTACGAATTACCCTCTCATTTACATTCTTTTGTCATTCAATGGCGAATGAAATTTTTTCTCCAGCTTTTCGTTTATTACGTATGTATAGACTTTTGTAGCTCACGCGAGAAAACGAATTTTGCCACTTCATTTCTTTCGACTTTTAGGCATCCATAAATGTAGTATAAAAAGGATAAAAAAAATTTTGTTTCAAAGAACGATAAACTGGGAGGAAATATTTTATGACTATTAAAATATATTTTATAATTTTTAAAGATATTTAAAGCGAAAAACAAAAACTATAAAATAGTTTCAAATATTATGAAATTTTGAAACAAATTTATAATAAATTAATAAAATGACCACAATCTTTTTAGAAATAAGTGGAACTAAGTGGTTTTCTCTTATTTGCCAATGTAACAAGTGAACCGTTTATTTTCTGAGGCCTTCCTTACAATGCACCCAAAGTTCAAATTATGAATTATTCAAATAGTGGATGGTGATTTGTGAAAGAGTGTCTCTGTAAGAAAAATAGTGTGACTTGGTGAATGAGGTAGAAATAAAGGACCAAAAAGAGCTTATTAGCATCCAGCCAAATTACTTTCTTGCAATAATGTCGTTCTTTTATCTCTTGCCACTAGACCATTCACATTCTTTTTTTTTTTTATTTGTTCTGTTATCGTCTTTTTCATTCCTCCATAGTGTTGAAAATATTATCATTTCACCCTTCACAGTACTCTGAATTTTTATTTCAACTATGGTCGTCATCTTGAATTTTTTCGTAATATAAACGTTCAATCGTTTCAATTGTAAGTCAGGTAAAGTTTCTTTTGACCTAAAAAAAAAAAGACATTGGTATTATTTTTTTTCTTTCTGACATTGTGTTGGAAATGAAATAACTCGTTTGTTCTCGGCCAAAAGACAAAGCCATAAGAGAAAAAATGAGTAAGTAGGCGAAAAAAAAAAATAGAATAAAAAATGTAGACCCTGCCAAAGCGAATCACTAGACAAATATCGAAAGAAAGCGGACGGAATGCAATTCGTTAGTTTTGGCTCTGGTAAAGATAGACAATCCAGTGAATTGTTCGATAGGATGAGAGAAAATGAAACGAAAACGAACTTCAGATAAGAAATAAAATGAAAAAAAAACAGGGGGGTGGTTTGTAGTAGTCCTTCGCGGTCAGGAAACAATTTCAATCGCTTTTTTCTTCGTTGCTTTGAAGTTTTATAAGGATACGTACGCATTCCAAGCTCGTACGCGAATTTCTACGAGACTTTAAAGGGACTTGGTACATTGCTGTTGGCAATTTGTTTGTGAGAAGTGCTGCAACACACATACTCGCTCATACGTATTTTCTCTTTTCCTCTTTTTCTTCAATGTATGAACGTTTCTCATGCTCCATTCCTCTGATCCACCCCCATGAACGTAAATGTCCACTCGTGCGTACATGCAAGATCGTTCATGCGATTTCAAAACCAGTCTGATGATGATAGTTTTTTTTTTTTTTTTTTAACTTTTTCATGTATTGTGTATGTTTGTTTAAAAACATTTCATTTTTTTTTAATCTTCAAGTCGGTGATATATTTGAAATAGTTTATATATTATTTAAATAAAAAATTTCATAACTTTGGCCACAATTATTGAAAAATAAAATCAACAAGAAAAGTTTTTCCGAGAGAGAAATGATTTTTACTTTTCCTCAAGTAACCGTAGATTTTTTTTTCCCTATTATGCAAACAATATGCTCAATAAACCCATATCTATTCAAAATATGAACAAAATGTTTGAATAATATTCATTGCATTCAACATTCAATATAAAATTTTATTTTATTATTTATTTTTATTATCATATTTATTCTGTATGAATAAAAATAAAAAATAAATGAAAATAAAGAGAAATTATTTTTGACGCTGTCATATTGTCAGTCTATGTGTGGATGGGGTTGAGGATAGTGCGAGAAAAAAAAAGTCCATGGCCACTACTGCATCCAACAGCAGCCGGTACTTTTCGTGTTTGAATAAATGGAAAATACATCGGGTAGATCAAGCAATTCTCAATATCAGTTATTTGCAAGCAAAAAAACGAGGGCTTTATTGCAAATTCAAAATAGAATTGGGCTCGTTCCTTTTTTTTTTTTCTTTTATTTTACTTTTTCGTATGTTTGTGGTGGATTTTGAAAATTCCAAGCACGTAGTCTCTCGTCGAATGCAGCACTAGGAGAAAAAATATATATACATGTCTAAAAAATAAATAAAAATAGAAGGAAAAATAGTATAGAGCAAAAAGAGATCGGCGTCGTGCGACTGGAAAACTCGTTCGACCGAAGGAAATACGAACTGTGGAAGTTTGTTGAAAGGCGAAAAAAGATACAGGGAGGTTTAAAGAATACAAAAAAATAAATAAAATTGATATCAATGCTACTGATTACAATGGCTTTAATGTGACTTTTTACCGACTACTATTCTACCCAATAAAATAATCATGATAGCGTGAAAATAGAAAATTTAGATGATAAAAAAAAGAAACATTGTGAATACTCTTTGTGAATTTTATACAGAATTTTTTTAGACTTAATACGCGTTTATTACATGAACCTGCCGGAAATGCCAATTTACATACTGCTCTACATAGTGTACGATAGTAAAGTTGTAAAAAAAATGTTAAGGGTCGGTTGCCTCAAATTTAAAAAAATTAAATTATCTGTAGGAAAAAAAAAGAGAAAAACCACCCATAATAAAATATAATTTTTTTTTCCATCCAATTTATTTGATTGATTTATTCAAAAGGAGAGAAAATAATTCTTACAAGAACTGTACCGTTCGTTATGTTTTTTGAGAAATAATATTTACAAGAGACATAAAATCATTGAGCATGTTTTTATTTAAAAAAAACATGATTTATATTATGAAAGATGATAAATTCCTGCTTTTTTGTTTCATTCATTTTATCAATATTAGCTGTTACTTCTCTTATAGACACACGAGCAATCATTAAATATTGACATGTAGACAATGTGTACTCGCAATTGCAAATGCCAAATAGGAAAAAAATATATATATATTAAAAAAAGGAAGATTGTACATGAGAAAATGAAACTTGGTAGTTTTTTGTTGTCCGTGTAACTTGGATACTTTCTCATTGTCATTTACAATGTTGTCTACTACTCATAAACTTGGTGGCTTTATTGTTTTTCCTTACTTTGGGTCGTTGAGTAATTTAAAAAAATTTTTTGAAAATAAATAAACCGGGATCCTTGCTAACAGGTTCTCAAGAACGCAAAAGACACGTATAACCGGTATAATCGATTTCATTGTCGCTATGGACTATAATAAGAATTATTTTATTTCTTTTTTTTTTATTATACTAAAACGATTGGCTACCACTTTCAATGATCATTTTCTTAATCAGAAGGTCTAATATGTTATTTCAGAATTTTTCCAAGTCATTTGAAATAGACTAAAATTGTGGGAAACTATTGAATTTAAAAAACAATAAAAAAAAATCATGGAAATTGGTTTTTTAATTTTTTTAACTCTTTTAGTCTATTTCAAATGACTTCAAAAAATTCTGAAATAACATTTACAACCTCCTCGTCAAGAAAATAATTAATAAATTAATAAAATAATGTCAATCAATTCGGAATACCAGAAATATATATTTTTATATAAAATTTATTCTCAAAAAAATGCATTATATTTACATTGTTGCTTTAATTATTTTTATTTCATATCAAATATAAAATAGCACAGCAAATAAATCATTATTGAATGTTTTAAGTAATAAAAAAAACTTTTATTTACAAAAAACAAAATATTATTTATTTTGATTAATTTAAAATCATGTTTATAATTTTAAATAAATATTATTCATTGGATATAAATTGAATAGTGTTTGTGTAAATAACAAACTTGTAAAATATTTATTTTATTAAATTAATATTCATCATTATTTTTTTCAATGATGAGTCATTGATGGAGCATCAGAAACAGAAGAATTTAAAACCAAGAGTAAAAGAGAAAAAAATATAAAATATAAAAACAAAAGTATCAATAAGTTTTGGGTGTGATATTAATGCAAAACTGGTTTTTCTCAACTGGAATGATCATTGTATATACACAACCCTCTTTATTTGAAATAGTTCCCCGCTGGGCACACGTTGGCTCGTTACATTAATTTGGTGTGCCTCTGATAGTAATATTTCATTCTTGATCCAAGTCGTAAGCATCTAAGCTGCTTATTAGCTATAAGCAATGGCCTGTCTTGCATTAATTTAACATTCACCTTGGCTTTTAATCTTTACAATTGACTATACCTTTATTTTATTCATTTATTTTTTTAACACAATATTATATCAAACTAAATATATAAATATTCTATTTTTTTAAAATATAAATTTATATAAATTTCTCCCTTTTTAAATTCCATTAATTTTCTAAATAATCAATCGTTAAAATTATTCAATCAATTGATCATCCTAATGGATAATTAACATTTAATCAAATAATAAAACAAAAAACTTTATTATTTGTTTGAATATAGTTGCAATTTAGGCAATATATCTCAATATTGTAGTTAAGGTTTAATGTAAGCTGAATCGATTAGTCTAGATAAATTAGAGTACATGGGTGGGCCCTCCTGCTGTTGTTGAACAAACTCCAATCGGCCCACCCACACAAGACAACGTATATATACTGTTGTAGGTCTATGTTAACTTTGAATCACAAACTCGGACACTATTTATTTCAATGAAATCGAAACGTGATTTCCTTGTATCACTAGATTAAGTTTCCAGGTAATAATAATAATGATTCTTACTTTGAGTCAACTCACAACACATTACAAACACAATAATTTCTCTAGCAACAAATGCAAAAGAAAAAAAAACTTACGAACCAATAAAATAGATGTACACATTTATACAATGAATCTAGAGTTAACATTGATTCAAGTATTTTTATTGCTCGTTGAAATATTGTGGTTGTTACTATTATTTTTTAAAAAATTTTGTTTACATGGATTTTATGTTCCATCCACATCTATAGATCTCGTTTATCAATAACTGAACATTGTAACATCTAAAATGCCTGCATACTCGTATCGATGAATTCAGATAAATTAGCAAACTTGGGTGGGCTTTTTTGTTCAACAAATTATCATCATAATTAAATACACTAAATTTTCAATAGACAAAATAGTTAAATGTACCTAAATAATTCTGGTATTAATATAAATTTTTTTAACAAACTTGATGACTAAAAAAAATTACATCATTGATAATATAGATGAAGAAGAAACAACTAATGAAATCATAAATTATTTTATCAAAAAGGAATATGCATTTATCCAGACATCGTTAATTAAAATTTTAGGCTTCATATATATATTTGACGATCCTAGATAATTAAACTTCAAATAGCATCCTATTAGAACGATACAGAGTAAAGGGTGAGAGGGTGAATAGAATGCAACTAACCGACATTGGAGGAAGCGACCCTACAATTATGAAACATAGTTTATCTCGAAGCCACTTTGACAGATATTATTTACTTTGTTATTTTTTTTTTTTAATTTCCGTACTTTAGCCATGTTATTTATAAATATTTGTTAATATATTTCAAAAGACAAAATTTTAACATTATAAATAATATATCTCTTATGTATTTTTTTTGTATTTTATATGGCCATTACTTTGGTTATCTTGATCTTCCACTTAACACGTTGCATCTTTTTCTTTAGTCTTTTGAGCTTATTTTGGATAAATAAACTGACTATAAAATAATGAAAATTTATAGTATACCAGTACACTTTAGTCTTGTCTTCAACGATTCTTTATACCCAAAGTCATGGAGACTTCTTGTTATGTTTACAAAATAAGGTGACTTTAAGAGAGGTGATAGTCTAGGTAACTGGAGTTTTGTGGAGAAAATTGCAGTCAAGATATAAAGAGAGAGAGTAAAAGCTCGAACATGGGCACGCAATTTGTAGAGCTTTCAGAAGCTTTACATGAGATTCTTGAAAAGCATTGTATATAACGGTGACAATTACTGGGAGTGACATCGTTGTCTTACAAATGCTTTCGTTTATACCGACACCTTCGTTGATGGTCGATGGCTTGTTCTTAACTATAGACTATTTGCACTTTTATCTTTTTTTTTTTTGTTAGAATTCTGTCAACTAATTAGTCATTTGTATTTTTTTATTGTTATAATTTATAGCTAGACAATAACTTTAGTTATTATATTTTTTATTTATTCATTTTTATCTCGGTTGACTTTAATGTTATTTTTTTGAGTATGTATACATCAAACTAAGTACATTTTTAAGTAAATTTTTAATAGCTTGTTATTATAAATTAATCTTGATGCAATTACCTTGTGTGTGTGGTTTTTTATGTTTTTTTTTTTCGTTGATGCTTGCTGAGGCATAACAAATCAAGCGTGTGAAATATCGGAATTATGGTGTAGGCGTAACTCGATTTGCACCTTAATTAGAGGTCACGTTGTGTATATATTCTGTAAAATCAAGAGCTATATTTATATTGACTTTTTTTTTACTTAATTTCGCCCCTGTTGCTTTGACCTTGCTTAGCCAGGCTTAAAAATTTTGAAATTTCAAGAAACTTTTATCAATAAAACATGACGATCTAAATTAATTTTTCATAGGTTAGTTATTTTATTTTGAAAAAGTTTTTGAATTAATAAAAATGAAAATATTAGCTTGCCAACATGTCCAACTCATTTGTAAAAAAAAAATGAATGAAATGTGTTACATTGATGATAAAAAAAATTTAATTCAAAGTTGTTTAATCTTGATTAAAAAAGAAAATTAATTGAGTTTCAAAGCGGCCAAATAATCTTGACGATTCGGTGCAATACCTTAGAGATTGTGAAACCTCAGGGTCACGTTGTCTTCACTGGCTTTAAAGTTGCAAGTCGATGTATAGTCACTTGGATAGCCAAATCGATTTCCTCTGGGACGTATACACCGACATTAAAAGCGAAAAAGAATATTAAAAGCCAAAGTATGTCAAAAGAAAAATAATCTCTCGGTTGTGAAAAAATAAATAAATTATATTTTTCAAATATTACCAATTCATTGGCACGTGGTTGATAAAAGCAATGCACAAAAAAAAAAACTTTTTAAATCCAACAGATTTTAAATCTTTCCACTGCAACAGTCCAATAAATTTTTTTTAAACATTCCCGCATTTTTTATGAATTATATAAAGCGTAATTTATTAATGATTTTCTCGTCTGATCAGTTTGTCTTTTTATTTCTTTTTTTAAAAAAACAATTTTATCCACTATTTAAAATACATAAAGCTACAGTTTAAAAAAACAGTTTTTATATTCAATTTGTTATAATATTAGCATAATCAAATATATTAAAATAAATAAATGATCTTCTTCATGCTTGTCACAAGAGCTTTGAAATAATAATAGCACCAGAAATACCATAATAATAATATGAATAACTGTCCCATGGATTAAAAATTTCTCTGTCCTTAATCCAATGTAAAATAAAAAATAAAAAAAACTAAAACCATTAGATAGGATTAAATTTCATCAAAATTAATATCCCTCATGTGTGGATTTTGTATATATATAATTTAGTGATACAAGATGAGAATGTGTCACGTCATAGACGAGATAGATTTCAATTTATTTAGATAAATAACGAAAGCAGTACAATTACCATAGTCATATATATATTATGTAACATGTGTGTGGGTAATAGATATTATGTCTTGGTTACAATTAAATATCACTATGTAAATATATGAGTTTGACGCGCCTTAGTCTCACAGCAAGTAGTATTTTAAATTCATTGGATACAGTCTTCTGCATGTAGATAAATTGGGTCGGGTAAAATTTACATTTCCATCTGGTTTGGAATAAATGAATCCTAGTTATTTGAGGAAAATTCCTCAATGCATTGTCATCATGAGGAAATAAATAAAAAAAATTATCAAATTACAATATGTAAAATTAATTTATAATAATTTTGTTTTTTAATTTTCACTCATCATCAAGACGAATATGCATTTTTAAATTTTGATAATACAATATTACTTTTACACGCAAGACACGCTACTACTCTTTTGGACTTTGTTAATTACTGAAGAATCGGGTTTGTAATAGAGGAAACGGATGTAACTGTCGTCAGTTGTTAAACTATATATTTCCCTATGTGAATTTATATATTTTTATAAATTTTATTTTTTTAATATATTTTCTATCAGCTCAACACAGTGTCTACCGATATCGTGTTTGTGTATCTGACTCTGACCGTGACTCAGCTTGACGTTTTGTATTATACCAGTACATAAACACATGCACACTTTTATACACTGATAATATTTTATACACTGGATGGATTATCGAGTAAAGGGAATATATATTTTGAATCGCGTGCACGTCAACAAAATGTGATGCTATTTTTCAAGAGGGCAAAATTTAACCCTAACAATAACAAAATTATATTTCAGTTTATATGTATAGATAAACTTTTGATATACGTGAAAATAAACTTTCCCATATCGATGAAAATCACTCTTATTTTAAACTGTTATGAAACTTTAATTTATAACCAATTTTAATGTCATAAAAGTTTTTTAAATTCTTGAAAATTTTGATTGACATGATTTAATGAATTTTAATTTTCAAATATTCTCTTCGTTTTTTTTCATTGCGAATTTTCCATTAGAGAAAAAAAAAAATAGAATTTCTATCAGAATTATTTAAATTTTAATAAACTGATCAATTATATTTAACTTCATTTTATGCATGACCCAGTAAAAATTGAATCAAAGTTATATATTTTCATCAAACGAAATTAATTAATAAAAATTGTTTGACACAAAATTTTGTGTTAATATAAATATAACTCCGGAGAGCTTTCATTTATTGGTAATCTGATTATTAATTTTTTTTAACATCATATATTAATTTGAGTCAATTTTATTGGTTGAGTTATATATATGCATACATATGTGTGTGTTTATTAAATTTTAAATATGTATATCGTGTTGATTTATCGTATGTACCTGACACCTGAAAGTGACATTTGTCAGAGACAGACACACTTAGTTAATATATATTATACATATATAGATTTTGATGATTCGCACGTGCGCACAAGATCATTGGTGATGTACAATCCCTGATGACCAACGTTGCATTGTGCCTTCTGGTGCAAGTCGATCACATATAGCATCAATCGCGGTCGAATTGTATTCTGTCAAGTGTGACGAGATAGGGTGGGTGCTTGTTTTAGCCCTCAGATAAATTACAGATCCTAAAACTATCCCACGACTTTTTGAAAAATCATACAATCATCATTCTAACAAATTTCCAAAATCAATAATCCTTAATTATATTCTATCACTTTTAAAAATATTAAAAATTTATTGAATAATTTTAAAAATAAATTATTAGGTCATTCATTCAATATATTTTTCATTAGTCGTATATTGAAAATTTCTAAAATAATGAAAAATTATTTCTTGCTATTCACAATTTTCCGAATAATGAACAATTATTTCCTTCATATTCATAATTTTTTTGAATAATAATGAAATAATAGTTCAACTTTTTTATTTTAAAATTAATGTAAAAATATTTAATTGAATTTTTAAAATTAAATTTGAATATTTAAAATTTGATATAATATATTTAACTGTGTCACAGTACTAAGCTCCCGGATAAAAATTTTATTAATTCATTTTAATTTTTTTTTATTTTTAATCCTTATAAATAACACAGTGAATGAGAACATGTTTTGACTATTGATCTTTTAACACCATCTTTCTAATCGTCATTTATCTATATACACTTATACCCTCAGGCGTTTTATCTATTTTAAAAACAAATTTAATTTAGCCGAGAAAAAGATGGATTGATTTTGGTTTTTTTTTTTTTCATTTAATATTATAACCTTGCTGGAAAAAAAAAAATAATAATCAATTCCTTTGAGATTCTGTGGCTACTGGTTTTTTAAATGATCATTGAATCGATACAAAATTATTAGGTTTATGTAATTAGTAACTTAAAATGCATGAGGTTAAGGAAGAACTTGTATACAAGCTTGAGGCATTACATAGTACCTCTAGATGGACATTCACCCTTTACTTTTCAAATGATAGATGTGGATACGCCTATTTTCTTTGTGGTTTTGTCCATGATGCTATTTTATGATTTATTACACTGAAATATTTTCGATCTTAAATAGTGATTTGCTAACTCATCTACGTTTATGCTTTTCAAAATTTAAAACCTCCGAGGGCATTATTTGTATCGTTAAAAAAAACGATTTTATTTTATGAAACATCCAATTACAATGTCATTTTGAATGTGTATAATCATCTGGTGAGCTTAACGATCTTGCAATAAATTCTTTCGTTTTTTTTATCTTCATTTATCTTATTTTGTTGAAAAAAATATATATTAAATTAAAACTCTGAAGATTTGTGCTTATGAAATTGGGGGTATTTGAACTTGATAAATAATAATTATGAAAAAATTTTTTTAATATAATTTTTAAAGATTAGAGTCTATAAATATGATGAATAAAAATAATAAACAATGGTTATATTTTTGTCATTTGATCAAATATAAGCTGAAGAATGACACTCAGTAAACTATGAGAAATAAAATTAATATCGTCTGTTTGTCACCGTGTTAATATCGAAAGAAAATACAAAAAAATAGAGTAAATAAATACACAATTTCATTCTTCATCTCTTGACAAAAACTGAGAAAAAAAAATAAGGGGATTCTTGTCAAAGTTGATTTTCCCTAGAATAACAAAGAAAATTATATTAAAAAAAATTAACAAAGAAAGGGAAAAACAAAACTTGTCATTAATTAATTAACCAAGTTAAACACACTATTTTAATGAATAAAAAAAAAATAATATTTCCCCATTAGTAATGTTATTCAATTAATAAATAGAAAAATATATAGACATTTCATTGATAATATTGGAAAAAAAATTAAATTGAAATTCACACAAGTCCATTATATTAACTTATTCAATATATCAATAAAATATTTATATGATACAATAGCCAAAAACAGAGGCGGTTCTTATTTCTAATGGTAAAATTATAACTCCCTAAAGATCGAACACAAATCGTAGATCCCATGTTGATATGTCAGAACATAACCCGAAGGTTTCAACTGTAAAAATAAAATAAAAAAGTAGCAAGGTATATATATGAAAAATAAAGTAACAAAAATATACACTGTAAATTGGATTGAGAGAGAAAAAAATTAAACGATTGAATATAATAATAAAAAATAGTATGTACAAACGTATAAACATGAGAGGAATATCAACAGAAATGAAAAAAAAAAAGGAGAATAGTCGTCGCCATGGGGCCGGTACCTTTGAGCATAATGTGGGGTCCAAAGTCACGCTGTGGGACACCCCATTGATTCACATGAAGAGGGAATGACAACAAACCATGTAACATACGCACTCATCAACCCCTCCTCACCTGATCAAAACACACAAGACATATTTTCAAATAAATTTTATATAGAAAAAAAAAATAATATACCATTTGAAAGTTTGAAAAGAGAACAGAAAACATTAGGCTTCATTTGTTTAATTCAACTGGTCATTGTGTCATCTAGAGAAAGACCATGTTAAATTTTAAATTCCCAACTCCCAAGTGACATATTGAAACCTAGGTAAACTTGTAGTAAATTATTGCTTTCTTCAAATTGTTGTATGAACTGTTAGAGTCTCCACCCTATTCGCCCAATGTTACATAGCCAGTCGAACACATAATATCTACCTAATGATGTAACCAACACAAAGTGTCATACTGACTTTATCACTAAGCCCATCATCATCGTCGTCATCGTCATCATCCTCATCAAGCTAAATTTTTATTTATTTATATTTTTTTTTCCTTCGTTGGCGTGCGTTGACCTGTCATCAATGTGATTTATACTCAATCATCATCAGTAAATTCAGCTGGATGATAGCAAAGAGGGTGAGAAATATATTTGAAAAAGAAACAAAAAAAATTCCAGTAAATCCAGGATGGAAAATCCGAAAATTAACGACCGATCGTCCGAGGACTCAGTCAAGCGTGATATGAGAGTCCGAGAGCCCGTAACTGAACTAAATTACTATTTCGCCCGAGGCCAACCAATAAAGCCAGAATTTCGGTAAAAATTATCTGATATAATTAAAACTCGTTTGACGAATAATTACAACCATCACATATGATTAAAAAAATATAAATAGATGAAATTTTTATTAAATTATATTTTTTATAAATATAATTAAATTCATTAATTTTTAATTCCAAATTGACTGACATTTTTATCTTTTTTTCCTCAAATGTCAGTCCAGATTAACTCTCACAAAATAATTATGACTCAACTCTGACATCTTGGCCTCTTTTTTTTAAAAAAAAAAAAAAAAAAAAACATACCGGACAAAGTATCTCATATTGTCCTCTTCAACCCTCCTCTTGATGTGAATTTTTAAAAATTTTAAGAGCCAAAATGTCTGCTTTATAAAAGAATGAAAGTATACCATCGCCATGGTAGAAAGAAAAACATCTTGCATGCATTATTCATCATTTAACGAGCTACTTTGACCTGAAGTTGTTGATACAATTTGTACAAGTAAAAACTTTTTAATATTGACAAAAAATAAAAAAAGTAATAAAATATCCAATAATATTATCATTTTAGTATTTATTTATTTAACATAAATATAAAGTTTGAAAGATATGGTATTTAAATTTGATGATAATATATGTTGAAAGTTATTCAAGTATTTTTTTTTCTTTTTTTCAAACTTAGATGTAGAAAATACACGAATGTTTAGTCATGTTTGTTTGTGAGTTTTTGTGTCAATGCAAAAGTAAATGATATATACTGTCTATATTATGTTGCTTGAGTGAAATGTTGGATGGATGTTGATGAAGAAGAAGAAGCAAGTGTATATATGTTTTTAGAGCAAGGCTGGAAAGTGTAAGAGAGTTGGTTGGTTGAACCGCCTCGTTATTTCTCCACAAGGTTTTCAGCAACGAACGAAAGTCTGTGCTTTGATAAAAGCACATTAACCCCTCACAACGAAGTAACTCATTTTCTCTCTATCTCACTTTTATTTCTCTTACTCACTCTCTCTTTTATTTTCTAAAAGTCTAACTATCGTGACACCTGGTGCAAAGTGATCTGGCTGAGTAAAATTCAATGTGCCACGGCTGTTTGAAAATTTGTGATGTCAGACATCATCATATTCCTCGCTGAACTCTCATGGCACAAATTGTAAATGTAACAGCATACCAAACCCAAATGAATATATTTTTTTTTTACAACATCTTGCTCTATATCACCATAACATCTGTTTGTTTGTTTTTATGCTGACTTCTCGCTCATATACCTGAAAAATGAAATGTTCAAAACTTTCAATTTCCTTACGTAAAACGTTGAATCACATATCAATCGGTATATTTTAAGTTCCAAATAGACAAGTCCCTTATTTTTATGAACTCCTAGCAATTAGAATCTTTGGGGTACAAAAAATTTACCCAGGAAAACGAATCAGTAGAAATTCTTAAAGTCTAATGAATAGAAATGGCCAAGCATTACTTATTGAATTGAAAACTTCAAACGGTTTAATAGTTTTTTTGAGAGTTTCAATTTTCGAAGCCATTATTTCTAAATGAACGTAAAAATTCCCTGGATTTTTATTTTCTGTGATGAACCAATAGTATCAAGCTGGATTATCTTACAAGTCGTGATGTCTGATATCAAAGTTATCACTTTGCCAACAGGTGCTGTCGTTGCTAGTTTAATGGTAGTGACGAAGCTTTTGCTTGTCTTTTCTTTGTCCTCGGAAGACATTATTCTTTATTTAATATTTTTTATTTTATTTTTGCTTATAAAAATGTAATTTTAAAAATCATGGTTGGATGCCATAGCAACAAGTCGTTTTAAGCATTATTAAGATTTTTCATATAACTTGAATTATTCTGGGATAATAATTTGACATAAAACTGGCATTTATATATTTTTATATTCTCAATGTTCAAACGAAATTTGAATATTTATATCAGCCTCGAAACTGTTACTCTATTCAAGTCAACTTGGGTTCATGTATGCTTTCTCCAACAATGATTTTTAATTTTTTTTAATCTTCAAAGAACTGAATAAGGAAAATTAAATAACAATAAAAAATTTCACATTGTAAGATTTTAACAAGTAAAGTTTTTTTATTTACTGAGAATAAACAGACCTGCTATTGCTGACATTTGTGACTCTCCTTCTTTCAGTGGAAATTATTTACAAAGAAATGAAACTCTTTTTTTTTTTTTCTTCTTTTACTATAAACTTACAAGTAGAATTATTATGTTTTATATATTAATATACTTGTAATCAATTCATTATATTTTCATGAAACACAACAAAATATTTCTCATGACTATTTGATGAAACGAAAAGTTTTTTATATACAGAATTTTTTTGTTTTATGGGTGTTCTTTTTTTTTGATAAAATAAACACAATTTGCAATAAAATAGATATGAGAAAAGTTTAGTTTTACTTATAAGACATCACGTAATTCATTGTCATTTATTTTTTTTTATCTTGATTTTACGATTTAACGAAATTCATTTTGATCGTATAAATGAACTTGATTACCAAATTTATCGAACATTGAGGGTATATAATTCTTAAAAAAAAAAACAAATATGCAAAACTAATGGACAAACTAAAATTTAAGCATATAAATTTTACGATCTTGATAAAGAATAATTTATAATAAAAATTTATATTAAATTATTTTAAAATTTAAACTTATACACTTTGAGTAAAAATAAAGCAAACTTATTTATTATTTTCTCAGAAAACTCAAGTTAATATTTGTCATCAAATCATAAAATGAATTTACTAATTTTATCACAAATATTAAACATAAATTATATAGTAATACTTAAATTTATATAGATAAATGCACCCAGACACGCATGTTATAATGCATTTTGTCATTTTACAAAAACATATATATGAAAACTTGAATGCGCTATTTTATAACTCACGGGTGTAATGTAAAGTTTAAATTTACTATTATCATAAAAATATATATATATATAAATGGCCTGGTTGAACCAACACTAGTCGACTAAAATTAACCCCTTGGGTAAAAAATTTTTAACATTGATTTTTCAATGATTTACCCTGTGGATTAATTCATCTGAGCTTGATGCGATTTACCCTCATAAAAAAAACTTATAAAAAAAGAAAAAAAAATATATACCTCGAAGAAATTAACTGAAGAATTAAAGAACAAATTAATTGAATTTCAAATTAAAAAAAAAAAAAAGCAATTAAATTTTAAACTTTAAATAATTTACTAAATTTTTTGTTTAAATATTTCAATATATTTTTGTTTAAAAATGTTTTTTCCTTTAAATTTTCTTTTTGATGTATATGTATATTTTGAGATAAAATTTTTGCGTTAATTTACCAAAGTAAATTTCAATAAAGAGTTAAAACTTGCTATAAAGCCAACTGATAGAACGAAGCATGTTGTTGGCAGCTCGCTGAGACGAGGTAATGTAAAGGAGAATTTTGTTGAAGGGTTAGTGGGTGGTGTGTGACAAAGCAACACGAACAGACAGACTTATATGCCAAAATATTTATACAAATATATAGAGTCGAGTTAACATGACGGATATAGTAACAGGGTCATATCATTGATTTGAAATATTATCATCATGCAGATGCAGTGCATGGACATACATCAGCAGAAAGTTTATCTAAACTCACAACAAAATATTGTATAATTATATTCCATGATAGCACTGTACTATTAAAATCACACATCAATATTTTAAAAATTTATTTGACGTTTATAAATATTGCTTTGCTAATTGTTGGTTAAAGTTTTTGTTTAATTAAAATTGTGTAAATCTAGTTAAACAATTTAATAGCTTCAGGATAGTATTTTGTATATACAATACTGTTGACATACAAGGACTAAAGATGATTCCTCACAATATCCAAAATGATTGGCTATAAAATCTCATAATCCTGATAAAACGACCTGTTAATTTTATTTCTCAATACATAGGTGTATAAATGTGATGATAACTTTCTTTTATTTACAATTCAATTAATTTTTTTTACCCACATTATACACATGTAACTTTTTAACTTCACCGAAAAAAGTTAATGACAAAGCTAATTGAGATGGAAAATAAAAATACTTTAATGATATAAATATTGAATAGTGAATAATTTAATTTTATATTTTTTCATTAATTTCATACAGTTGACAATAATTTTTTATACATTATAATTTGGTTCATTTTGAAAATTAAAAATAAATCATTTTCACACGTGTCGTGTATTTTTTTTACTTTTATTTTTATAACGTTAAAAATCATTAATAAATAATAATTGTCAGCATATGCCAGTTTGATAAATTATATTCTTTCAAAGTATCCATTACGCTGAACTAATTACCCGGTTTTGTTGTTGTTTATATGTCTCGGTACTTTACATTGCAATAAATTTTTATATTTGTTATTATTTGAAAAATAACCGGATAGTACGTTTTCGCGAATTACAGTAGACAAGGTCAACGTACGTTCTCACCTGTCTCTTGACACAAACTCACCTGGCTAACCTCGATCATACCCTAGATGGTCCAGAATGTACTCCATATTTATATCGAAGCAAAAAAAATTTATAAATGTTTCATTTTTTCCATTTAAACGTTTAATAATTCTTTGCAATTTTTTCAACCGACATAATATACAAACGTTTATTTTTATTCATCATTTTTTTTCAAATTAAAAAAAAAACTGCTTTTTTTCTATTGAACTGTTGATTTTTCTTTTTTTTTATTTATTTTTGACAACATGACACCTGCGGGTAAATCAATCATTGAAGAAATTTTCCCCTATAATCCAAAGTTTTTTTTTTTTCATTTTTTTTCATCTCATTTTATCTTGAATACAACGATTTCAAAAAAAAATATATGCGGGCGCTTTACAAGGACGATAAAAAATAAAAAAATCAAATTTGCAGAATATGATACGGATGATTTATTGTATAGCCATCAAAAATATTGTTCAATTTATTTTTTAATATATATAATTTTATAATTTTTTTTTGGTTTATTTACTGTGTCAGAAATATTTGGATGTAGTTATGCAAGCCCACGACTTAAAATACTGTATGCAAAGAGGAATAAATAGGTCACCAAATTGACGCATACTTTATGCAATATGATAGCAATTTTGAAATTTCACTGTAGTCAGTGTATGTCTGCAATCGGTAAATTCAATATATACTGCACATGTGTATATTGGCATTTATATATAAATCGATTGACATATCAAATGTGCAGATTTTGAAGCAGAATTTTCTATTTGATGAACCAAGCTATTGGCTCTCCTCGTTTTTGTGGGTGAGAAAAGTTTTTCGGTGCGGATTATATGAGAATTAACATTGACACAGTAACTATATATTTTATTGATAAATTATATACAGATATAGAAATAATATTTAGATTTGTCGGATGTCACATCGAGCGTTTCATCCATGCAGATATCAAACCATCCATTTATCAATATGACACTTGTATTTTTATTTTATTGTAAAAAATTTAAAGTATTATTTTTCTGTTCATTTTTTTTCTCTTCTCTTATTCAGTTATTTTTATGCCAAGGTTTATTCTTTAACGATTAAAAAAAAAATAAATCAATGAAATCAGGACAAATCGAATGTAATTTTAAAGTTTATTTTATATTTTTTTTTATACTTGTTCTTTCCGTAAATCGATGGTGTCACTCGCTTGACCTTCACCACGAGCACACTTCTCTTTGTGGTCCAAGTGTGCTTGGATCGTGTTTCGCCGACAGCCACACTCACGATCACTCGGTTAACTTTATCGCAGGTATTTTCAATGACTTTAGACACAAGCCCGATTAATCACAATTTTTATTATCCTTTTCTCAACAAATTTATACTTTATTTTTGTTCAACACAAATCAAAAATTGATCTCACACAGAGTTTTAACATATAATCATTCCTTTTTTGGAAATTCTAATAATAATGGGATATATTTTCAAATATTATTTTATAAATTGAGTCAACGATTGTCATATATTTTCCCACGTTCTTTATATAGATTAATGGAAAAAATAATATAAAAAAAATATAAAAATTGTCGTATTTGAAAAGTTTAAATCCGACAAAATAACAAACATTATTATGTCCTTGATTTGTGGTTTTAATTTAAAAAAAAAAAATTGAATAAAACCGTAACAAAAAATTGCAATGACTACATGATACAATAATTTTTTTTACTTAAAATTATTGTGCCTGTTTTATTTTTCTCGGGTTAATTCATTCTGCGGTTTTGCGTGACTATTTTAAATTGAAAATTCCACTGTAATAATTTTTTTTTCTCTACCTTTCTTGTCAACCTACACAAGTTTATCAAAAACAAACCCATATAATATTATATTTGTCTTCTGTAAAGTAAATACAAACTAGTCTACAATTTTTTTATCCTTCAGACAATTCATAAAATAATAATTTTATTTTTTATCTGATTTAATTTGTGTCGTTGATAAAATTACAGGTGATCAATTATGTCGATCGATTGTTATTTTACAATTTCGTAGATATAATTTTTGAATTGAGGTATATAATAATTAAAATATACCAATAGGAAGGTTTTATCAATTTACAAAATAAAGTTGGTCCTTCCGCCGGATATGAGAGCAACCCTGCAGATAACACACCGTCCAAACGAGTATATCTTTCTTTGGACGTTTTCAAAATTCGTTAATGATTTCCTCTCGGGATTTTCATGGTATTTCTACTTCAATGTCGTAGTTGACAAAGTCAGTGTATATGCAGAGGGTGAATACTGAAGAAAGTAAAAAAAAATTAAATAGAATGAACTTCCTATTTGGTATCCTGAAACGACGACGACGAGATCTCGTCAACGCAGTTTCAAACGTACAACTTGCACTTATTCTTATACCTAGGTATATATATTTACCCTTGAATACTGATCTTTGTAGTCTTTGACTTTGTCAAGATATACACCCTTGTCCTCTCTTTACATCCCATTTCAACTTGACAAAATAGAACGCCGCTTTTATTGAGACGATGTGACTCGCAAGGCAGCTTCATATTAGAATTATTACACAAAGACATTTGTCAAAGATTTTCCTTTAAATTCAGACAATAATTTTCCTTCTTTTTCACTTTTTAAATATTTTAAATTTAATTATCAAGTTATTTTACAATAAATATTAATTGAAATTTATATTCCGATTGACATTTTGACTATGAGAGTTGCGTGTGTTTTTAATTCTTTCTGTGTGATGAAAAAAATATACACGTGGCTCTTTTGATTTTGATATAGGAGTTTTTGATCGGAAAATGATGATCCAAAAGCCCAGGGTTATTAAAAAAAATAGTAGATTTTTTTTTTCTATGTAGTATGTAAAGTTTTTAGAATGAAATGTATGAATTGGTTTAGCCTGCGGGAGTGAATATTACCGACGTATCCCTGACACAGACAGCCAAGTGATGGATTACTCTAGTCTTGCCTATTCTCTACTATTTTTCCAATTCAAATATTCAATTTCTATTTATTTTTCTTCATTCAGAAGCTTTCAAAAATAAACATTATTTATTTATTCTCCAATTTTATATTAAACTCCATAAAAATACAATAATAAAAAATAATATTATCGTTAATATCGAGTTGATAAATAATAATTTGAGTCAATAAAATTTATGAGTTAATAATTCATTGAGAATAGTATTACGAGTAAAATAAATAAATAAAGTATGTGATTATGCATTTGATTAAATAGGGAAATAAAATGAAAGACTACTCACGCACTTGATAGACAATTATTATCAGGATTCAAGAGGTAGGAGGATATAATAGGGGTAGTTATCAGAGGTCAGAGAGTACGAGTTATCACACATTGTATGGGCGCGTTCATAATCGTTAAATTGCGTGACCATTTCACGTTTTAACGCTTGTATTATTTTAAATTCAGTCAGCAATAAAAATCTCTTGACTACAATGTTTAACAGGTTTTAATAAAAAATAAAATAACACATACACATTGTGATTCTAGATTTTCCACGATGAGGTTATAGTAATTTTTTCTCTTTTCTTTTTTAACCCCATCATGGGAATAACGTTTGACCTGATTCGCAATCGACTTTTATTATTATATATACGGTGTATACAAATGATATAATCATAAACGTATGGTATAATCTAAAAAATTTGTCTCATTATTTTTATTTTTTCAAATGTATCTATTAATTTTAGTCGGTTCTATAAATTCTTGTCGTATGTATACGTATATATTTACAATATTATATCTGACTTTTACAACTGGAATTTTTATTTGAGCGTGATGAGCCCAGAAATTTTTTCATTCTTACTTTTTTAGCCCCAGGCATCTTCAGAGGAAAACTGTAAATTTAGTTGGATTATAAAAACTTTCAGAACGTGACGGATCTTTTTATATTCATTTTGTTTAATACATTAAATCATTAGATCAATATTTACATGGAAAAACTTTAGGAAAATTCTAAATATATAAAACAACACGCTGTGAATATTATGCGTCTTTTTTAACCGGAACGTTCGTTGTTGAATAAATAAATGAATACGTAAGGTCAGTTCCGTGTTTAGTACAGCTGATAGAAAGAAGCCATACTTGGCAACGGATAAACAACATAAATAAATAATTGTTGTGATAACCAGTCACTTGATTTTGAAAGAGGATTTTTCTTTCCTATAGGATAGAAATCCTATATATAATAGAAATGAATTTGAGAAAAAAAAAAAAAAATGAATTTCATTATAAAATAAACGAGTTGCAATGTTGCAGTGTATGACCACAGAAAAATTTTAAAAAATTTTCCAATAACAGATTCATTTAATTAAATTTTTTTATTTATTTATTTTTTTTTCTTTATCAACTAAATTTTCCATTATTTTTTCACAACTTGCTATTTACATCTGTCTCCAAAACACTCGCCCAGTCTGGCTCGTTATCGCTAGAATTTTTTTTATTTTTTTTCATTCATGTGTACTTTTTTTTGCATATTTTTTTTTACACTACCCTTGCAAAATATATTCTCGTCACGAGGCAGTCAGCCCCCGTTGAATCACTCCCTCTGACCGGTTGGCTCGACGGCTCGGGACGAATTTCGTAATTAAATCGGACTGTAGTATAGGGCAATCGAGAAGAGAGAGACGTAAATGAGCAACTATAAAAAAAACAAAAATATATTTAGAATATGTAAAATACATAAATAAGCCCAATATTTTTTTTCCCAAATTTAAAAAACACTTTTCAGTTTTTTTATCACAGCTGTGTATTTAATAAACGATATCTAAAAAAAGCACATCACTTTTAAATCAACAAAGTCATTTATTTTTTTTTCCTAGCTTTTAATTTTTTTTTTTATTCCTAGACTGTGTATTGCACGCATATAAACACTTTAACGGGATGAAAAAAAATTATATATATATCTCGTTTGAATTCTCGCGAATTTCTAAAAAATATAAAAATGAAAATAATGTCAAGTTGGCGTTAGTTGCAAGTCCTTGTGAACCTACTGCAAAGAGATGATGAAAAGATTTATGAAGAGTTGATATATACGATAGTATATGTACCATACGGAAAAAAAAATTTAGTTTCGAAAATATACTGAGAGTTTTAGCTTCATGTGAGCGAAAATGAAAGTCCACGTGCTCGAAACTCATTAAGAACTGAAATAAATATACCGGAGCTTTTCGTACTCAAAAAGGGGTGGTACTAGGAGGAAAATGAGAAAATAAAATAACAGGATTGGTAGTTGGAGTAAAAAGAGGACGGTGAAAAAAAAATATATATATTAAACTAAAATAAAAAAAAAAAAGAGTACCATCAACGTGGCAACCGCAAGTTTGTTTTAATGAGCGCGTCTCGGTTTTTCAGTTTTCGTTTTCAAAGAAACGTCTTCGACTTTTGCGTTTTTACTTCCTTCCTTCTTTTATTTATTTATTTTCTATTTATTTTTATATTTATATATAATTTTTTTATTTTGTTTATTTTTCTTTTGCCATTTTCCCTGGTTTGCATTCGAGTACTTCTATATATATATTCAGCGAAAGGTTCGAGCGAGTACGCCTCGTTGTTTCTGGTAAAAGAAGCCGTCAGTTGAAAAGTCCGCGAAAATATAGAAAGAAAAAAAAATAAAAACTTGTGAAAAGAAAAATCGTTAGAGTGCATGAACGAGTTGAAGCAAGAAACAAAATGCCAGTAGAAATCGGTTTTTCAAACCACTTCAACCCTTTCCTTTCTGGTACTCTTATTTTCTGACTCATCGTCGAGCCAGACTGATTGCACGCATATTTGAATTCGAGCCAATTATATATACTCTACATTGAAGTGAGTATAGTTGACTAATTAAACGCACACTTTTTTTTATTATATATAAAACCGAAGAAAAATAAATTTATGAAAAAAATTGAAATTATGTAATTTAGCTGGTATTTATGCAGTGGTTGTGTTGACAATCATCTGCCTGGGGATAAAAATTTTGCAATGCAGTCGTATAGTACTCTAATTATTGCATTTTTTTTTTCTTTAACTTTGTTATTTTGTATAAATAACAAAAAAAAATAACCACGTATATTTCAAAGTATTGAAAATTTCGAGTTATAACTCTTGATATAAAAAAATGACTATTTCCGCACCTCGTACTTTTTTTTTTCTCTCGACTTTACTTTATTTCTTTTTTATTTATTTATTTTTTCTTTTGTTTCTTCATCGCTGCTCATCTTCCATTGGGTTGTCGTCTGAGAATCCACCAGCTGTATCTTCACAAGAGAGAAAAGAGGGTAAAATCTTTTTCTTGATTTTACAAACCTCCTCTTCTCACCCTCTTCATATATAATCTCTCGTCTTGGTCATCCATGTGATCGAAAGATGAAGACCAAGCAATTTTGCCTCGAGGAAGTTGATTTTTTTTCCTCCCTATAATCACTCAATACAAAACTCAATAAAATGGAAAAAAAAATAAATGAATAAAAAAAACTTAATATCAACAGGATGCAAATTTCATATTATTTTATTTTTCATTTTTATATTAAAAATAACAAGAAATTTCATTCATTATTTTAAAAAAATATTTGTTTTATCTTCATTTATTTTAAAAAAAAAAAAAAAAAAAAAAAAACATATATGAGATTCAAAAACACTGATTGAATTGAAATGATGTATATAGTCGATTGGTCAAATAAAAAAATTTCTTTTGACTTTATATTTGGTAGATTTGTTTGATGAATATACGATTGCTTTTGACTCTGTATATACATATAACGTGATCCAATTCTACATGTAACACGTTACAAAAGGGATAGTAAAATGACATTAAACGCCCAATGTAAATACAGACTTGAAGATTATACAAGAGAAGAGATGGAGAGTTAAAGCGTCAGTATAGAAACGCTAATTCAGCTTCAAATATTCGCCTCAATAAATCAAACGTGTGGTGAATATATACAGTTTTGAAGAGTATAGAATTCAGTTGGTATTTCAAATGATTCATATGAGAGAGAAGTCTAGAGATAAAATATAAAGTAGGCTCTCGTATTTCGTTGAAGATATAGAAGGTAACGAGAAGTGCAAACGTTTGATATATATCATCCTCTCTTTGCTAAAATTGGCGTTTACTAGTCCGTTAAATATGTGTGAGTTTATCAACGTGAGGAAATGCAAAACTTCTCTTGTCGATTAAATTAATTCTCACATATAAGTCTCGGAAAATTTATATACACATACATGCTGTCACTTTAATACGAAACCAAAATTATATCAACTAATTAAATGACATATTTTCATACATAAATTTACACTTGAAAAAATAATTATATGAAACTTTTAAAATTAACTGTTCAATCATTCAATTTTTTTTCAACTTGGCAATTTAATTGTAATTATTTTCAATGGCAACAAGCTTGATATATCATGAGACAAATGGATACATTGGTGGATATATATGTAGTAGGACCCCCGAAGCGGCCAATAATAAATGGTGAACAGAGTCGAAACAACTGTTCCCTGATTCCCACTGGGGGCCAAATGGATAAATAGTTAGACTGATATTCTCAACGGGCTTTTATCTTGCACACCCAAAGAGTCGCCAGGGCATTTTGATCATGAAAAAATATCCTTATGCTTGTTTTTTTTTCTTTTTTCTTGTTGCTTTGTTGAAGCGTTTATAATGGTCTTGGACGATCGAACGATTAGGAAATCGCTCGGTCGTGCCTTCAAAATAAATATAAAAAAAAAAATATGTATAAATATATATATATAAACATGACTGAATCTTGTTCACGATCGTACCATAAATAGATCCATCAATGCTCGGAAGTTGCTTTCTTGGTCCTCTGTTTCTTCTTCCTTTCAGCCTTAATCTTGACTTTGAACCAGAAAAAAAAAATAATAATAAAATAAATAAATTTGAAGAAGAATATTTATATTAAAAAAATTGAGATTGTTATGGTGCTTATATACTTACATAGTATAGAGAGATGGAAAAGGTAAAGAGGACGAGAGTGTCTTGCAATCGTTTCTCATGGTCGTGCTGTTGGTCTGGCTTTAATATCCATGGGCCCCTCAGCAAAGCTTGGTAATTGACAGGCTCGTGCGCTTTTAAACAAGAGAGAGAAAATAAGAAATCTCGAATAATTGGTGATCCTATCTTCGATTGGACCTTACACGAATCGTGAGCATAAAAATAAATAAAAAAAATTATTTTATATATAAAAAAATATACAAGGTCCCACCTTTGATCAATTTCATTCTCAAAGTTATTTTTTTTGTAACAGCACCAATTATTGTAACCAAAATATACCCAAATAATTTCATTAAACATGTCTTGTTTAATTTATTTTGTATCATGTTATTTATTTATTTTTAATTTCAATCTTTTGACATTTTGTCATTTTGAATATAAAAATATCTGTGATTTCGTGTGTTTTTTTTTTTATTTTAATGATTCAGAATGTAACTTTACAATCTTATAAATCAATCAATCAATAAAGAAAAAACACACATACTTTTTGTTCTTTTTTTTAATTTTTACGAGATTATTTTGGAAGAAAGAAAGTATATTAGCTTGAAAGCGAGCTTGAAAATGTCTTTTGTATCTCAGTTTTTCAGTGACTTACTTTGACGAATGAAATATACTTTAGGAATAGTACAGCGATAACGAGAATCCACTTACTAAATTGCCGAGAGAGTGGACACTATATACTTAACAAAAAAGTGTATATATATTTGTTAAAAATGTAACTTTCTCCTGGATGTTGTCAACCAAAAGTTGATAAAAAATAAAAATAAATAAAGGATATAGTAGTTGGAGATAGTGAGCAAAAGAAAAATCTCAAAGTAGAAAATACAATGAAAGACAGATAGATAGATAGATATAGATAGTGGTTTGAAGTTGAACTGTATCAGTTGCTGCACAACAATATATGTATAGAGTCAACGGGTGGCATTTTATACTTGTAGTTTTATGGTCTTGAGGAAGTAAAGGCATAGCTTCCGGTAGCAATTCGAACTTTTGATGTACTCGCTTTAGGATACTTGCTGCACCAGCTGTTGTTTTGTATTTTACTCGTCTCACTTTATATCTATATTTCTTATACAATTTTTATTTTATTTTTTTCACTCTTCTTCACCTCAATCTGTTACAACTCGAAATGCATATAGAAACATTTTGGACAATTTTTTTTTGACTCAAAGTTTTATTTCCACGAGTTATTTTATTTTGGTATTTCAATTAATTCTTCAAATACTGACGTGATATTATCATGATTTTTGTCTACATCATCAGGACAAATATTTAATTTTATTCAGTAAATTGTTGTTGTAAGTTTTCATCCCGAAATTTGCATGTTTTTGCCACGAGTGCATATGTATCTAGACAGACACATAAATTTATATATTCAGTTTGGTGAGAACGCATCGTTGGTCACCACAACTGATTGCTGATTATTCACAAATGTTAAAATATACCAGGGATTTACTGACGATATTTACGCCTATGCTGATTGTAGCCACCAATCTCTGCCCACTTATATAAAATTTAACCGACAAATAAAATAAATTTTAATAATAATTTTTTATTCAAAAAAAAAAAAAATACCTAAAATGCCAAAAACTAAATTTAATTAAATGATTTATTTGTCGAATGAGCATAAATTATTTTTTTTAATTCTCTAATTAGTTGAGAGAAATATATGAACAAATTAGACAAAATTAAAAAACGAAAATTAAACAACAGCATGTTAATTTATTGTAAAATGAAATTTTAAAAGCCACAAGTGCAAATGAGTCATACTTTATACTCGTAAGTTTAATATCTATGAGAATTATATATACGTATTATATAGAAAAAGCAGAAGAGTATTTCCGTGATGATAATAATGTTCATTATCGATAATTAACACAAAAGCCCGCTGGCAAAGTCTCGTTCAATGAAACTGTTTTTGTTACCTTTATGTAATTTTAACGAGATATTCAGCAATGATATTACCTGTGTCTCAACGATTAATTAGAATCACAAATATAAAAATTATTGAAAATTAAAAACAACAAAAATATATTTATAATAAAATATTTCAGTATAAAATTATAAAAATAAATTATTTAATGGATAAACTAAACACTCTTTTTAATACAGATATAAATCAGCTTGGGCGAACTATTCATTGAAAGGCAATGTGTATACTATGTATTGAATAAAAGGTCGTATGTATTTATTTCCTATTCAGAAAACTCGAATGACCAACACGCGTGGATATAGACACACGATAAACTTGCACTCGAACTAATTGGAATCTTTGAATGCCTATATTAAATCTATCTATACCAATTTTTTTTATTTACCAATATCATTATTTTAATTTATTATCATCATTAGAGAATAATGAAAATGAATTGAAAATATTAACAAGAAATGTTGATTTAAAAGATAAAATATCTGAAAGAATTATTCAACAGTTTGAATATTTAAAATGATATAATTTAAATTTAAGATAATCAATAATAATTATTTTAGTATCAATTTTATTTTATATACATAAATAATTCATTAATTTAAATATAAAAATAAACTAATGTTTTATTTAATTTTATCTGTTTCAGGTGAGTTTTATTTTCAATTAGTTTGAATTTATTTTCGTTGATAATACTGGATTGGGGTAAGTGACATTGATTATTTATGATATTGGCATTCTGGTAATTTTTTTGTTGCCACTGATAAGACTTGACGTAAAAAGAAAAAATAAAATTTCATAAAAATCAATAGCGTTTAGTAGATAAATATAAAAAATATAGAGGGAAATAGTAACACAATAAAACGAATAAAAAATATACACAAACAACTGTCAAAAAAAAAAGCTCACTCAATTGTCGAATGAAAAAAAAAATTCCAAGGGATGGTAAAAGTTCTGGTTTTCCTGGCAATCATGCTTTGGGTATACGAGATTACCGAGCAAACAGAGACGAAAATGCACACATGGATAATTTTTATATGTGTATTTTCAAATGTGTATAGATATATTAAGGGAAATAAGGAAAATATAGAGAAATGTTGAAGTAACTCGACACATGCATTATTCAACTTGTTGGAACTCACACAAGACGCATTTTCTATCTCATTCAGTATTTTATTTTCTCGTATATTCACCAAGTCGAACACCCTTTTGAGTATGGAACTGGCATGTACCCCATATACATGTATTTTCTTTTCTCTTTTTTACAAATCTTACATCAAACTTTTTTTTTCATCTCCTGCTTCTCTATCAAATTTTGCTGAAATCATTTGTCCCTTTAAAATGAAAACTGTTTTTCAAAAGCGACGGATATGTCACTCAAAACTTGGAGGTTTTATTTTTATTTTATTTTTTTAATACATCAATATGGACAATTTTTATAAATAAAATAAAAATATATAGAATAACATGACAAATAAAAATTTATAGGTCAATATATTGGATTCCCATCACAATGCAAAAATATATTTTTTTTAAACACGCACATATTTTTTTAACTCGATATTCCATACAGTGTATTTAAATATTTTTTATATTTATATGTATACACAATGTATTTATTTCTATTTCGTATAATTGTATTGAAATCTATTTTTATTGTTTCGATTATATCCAAAAAGAGACGAGCAAATATTTACCATAAATGAAAAATCAAATCTTGAAGTTTGTTTGGCTATATGCACGATACAAACACTGTATAAATGGACATTGAGAATAAGGTAAAAGACACTATCGTATATATCGTTTGAGTATTTGAATCTCATGGGAGTCGTTGGCTTCAAGTTGAATGAACACACGATAATTTTCCTGAGGCAAATATAAAAAAGGATTTTTTATTAGAATAATATATATTTTTGTTTCGGTATAAACGCGTGAATTTTCGTGTGAATTAACGCGTAAATTTTCGTGTGAATTTACGTGTGAATCAACACGTGAATTAACGTGTGTCTTAACGTGTAAATTCTTGTACAAGATTATCAAAAACAAAATATTTTTAGGTATAAAAAATTCAAATAGAAAAAAATTGTAGTATCTATTCCATGAAAATTTCGTTGACACGTCTCAGAATTAATGTAATAAGAAAGAATTATCGGATGTCACTCCTACTTTCTTTTTCTGTCACGTGGCTTTTATTTTCCCGAGGCGTCTAAGTGTCATCTAGCAAAAAAAAAGAATGAAAAAATAAATAAATATCTATATACACAATGATAATCTATACAAGGGTCACGTTTCCCTTTGACAAAACGAATTTATTCAGAAAGTCGATGTTTTAATTATTTTATCAATCAAAATTAATCATTCCACGTATTTTTCCTATTCATTTTTTAACCCTGTATGAAAACAATTTTATCTTTTTTTTGTAATGCAATTTTTAATTAGTAACATTATTTAATCAGAATTCAATAGAAATTTTTCGGATCCTCCCATTTTAACGACAAATCACTTAAATTTTTTTTTTTCCAAGTAAAAAACCGAAACCAAAAATCATTATGATATTTTTTTTGAGAATTGATTTATCCAATTGTCTTTCATTTTATTTTTCCTCTATTTCTTCAATTTCTATTTGAATTGATTTTTTTACTGAGTCATATATTTATTTAAAAGAGGAAGGAAAAAAAAAAACGTGAAACTTTTTAGTGATAGATGATGTCTCATATTTTTTTTACTTGATTTTTTTTCGGAGTAAAATAAAGGTGATATCACAGTGATAGTATATGTAGAAACATTGTGTGAGGTAACGACGTATTATGGGAACTAGATATGTTTGGGAGTGCACTGTGCCACACCTATGTCTTCATATCATCCTCACTATTTCCAATAAATTCAGTTCACCAAGCCATCCATCTTAACGCACGTTGATCCAAAAGAGATTTTATTTTCTTGTATTTTCTTTTCTATATTCTTTCGCTGATTTTTTTTATTTTTTTTTCAATCCATTCTGAAGACTTTGATAACACTAGAGAATCAGTCTGATTGTGAGAGGGATGTCATGTCCTGTATTTGGAAAAGCCTCTGCATCTCTCTAAACAACCAACACCGATTTTTTTTTCTTTCGGATTTTCTTGAAAAGTGGCTTTTCACATCAATTTTATTCCTTTATTTTTATTATTTTGTTAATGGCTTTTTTATTCACTAGACTGCGAACATTTAAAAATTATAAAAATTTATTTAGACATATAAATTCTAAAAGAATTTTAATTAATTTTTTTTTCTTCTCAAATTTCATATGACAAGAATATTTTTCAAAAAAATTCACTATTTTTTTAAATTAAAATATTTTCAGAGAAAAAATAGTTTTTAATATCATAATTTAAGAAATAAAAATTATGATGATTTTTATAATTTTAATTAAATATAATTCATAAAGTATTTTTTTTCTTCTCGTCAATGAAAGATAAATTGAAAAGTAAAAATAGTATTTTTTTTTGCATTGCATTTGTCTTTTATTACGCACTCCATCTTATTGAGCGTAAGAAAAAGCCTTCAAAAAATAAATTTTACCATTTCTTGTCTTCCTCACTTCTTGGTCTATTCTCTAAAAAACTTGATTCTATTTTTTTCATCTTCTTTTGCAATTCTACAGGGTTTTATTTCACGTCTCGAATTTCAAACGTTATTATTCACCCTTTCGCGAACTTACTGCGAGACCAGTTCTCTTTTTTTTTTATCTTCATCTTTATAGGTTTTTTTTTTTAAATATATAACCAACATATCTCAAATCACATGTATAGGTGAGAATGAACACAGACTAACTCTTTCCACTTTTTTCACCCTTATATATTCCTTTTTTTTTTTTTTCTTTCCACCGCAAATACATTTTCATCTGCCTGCGTAAAAGTAGATTCATCGTCAATTTTTCTTATTTTTTTTATTCTCTCTCTTATCCTCCCATATCGTCACTCTTTTTCGACAGGCCTCAATGCCTGATAAAATTTTCATACGAGTAAGACGTCAATGTTCGTCGTACGAAACGTGACTAAAAATTCCCGAGACATGATCGACAAAATGTCAAATAAAAAAATAAAAACTTTCCTCACTTTTCCGATTGCAATGAATATACTGATTTGATTTTTATTTTATTCTATATTTTTATCCTTATAGATTTTTTTTATTTCTATTTATACTTGAATATATGTTTTTCTCTTTTCGATCGACTAGAATTTCATTTTATCACGAGACTTTATTTCGCTAATTGAATGACATATTTTTTTCAATTTTATATTAGAGTCAGATTTGAAATTGACTCTGATCTCTCTAAATAAACTTGATGCTGAAAATGTTGCTGAATTTTGTATTTAATAAAGTTCAATTTCTCCAAATAGATTTCATTTTTATCACTCTTTGAAATCACATTATATTAATCAATTGCAAGACATTGACTTATTATTATCATTTTAATTTTCATGAATTCATTATACAATGAAAAAACATAAATAAAACATCAATTTCTTAATGGTTATTCTTTTTTTTAAAGAATAAGTAATGAAAATTCTAATGATTTTTTTTATCATATTTAAAATCAGTCGTTTCAGTTGACACTTTAAATTGAGGAAGCATAGAAATAAAAAAAATAAAACTATTATTTGCATACGAATTAAAAATTATTATTATTTTCAAACTCAAGTTATACTTTGAACTTACGTATAATATAAATGGACGTATCGTTGATCTAAAGTCAAATCCCTTTTATTCAAACACTCATACAAATATTTTTTTAAAGTGATAATGTTTATATGCATTTAACAAAATAGAAAAATTTCATTACAATGACGAAGGATGTTAATCGTGACGCATCATCTTTGAATAAAATTAAAAAAAAAAAATACTTATTCCCTTCCTCAGTATCGTTAGCCACACCTGAAAGGCCAATAATATCAAACACATCATTCAGCCACTCGTTGTCACAGTGACTTGCCCTTTTTTGTCTTTTTTTTTTTTTATTATAATTTTTATATTCATAAAGAGTGAATATAAATAAAAATTAAAATATGATAACATTGAAAATGTGTGGTTCTTTATAGTAAAAAAAAATAATATATTTATAAAAATAGTCACATGAATAAAGCATATTTTCATTATAAATTTTCTTTTTGTTATTGATCATAAAAAATAATAAAAATATAATATTGTTTTTGAATATAAAATAAATTTATTCTATTAATTTTATCAATTTTTTTATTTTCGTTTATTTGTTTATTTAATAATTTAAAAAAAAAAAATAACAAAAATAAAATCAATCAGATTAAGTCTGTCAATTATTTTTTTATTTCATCTAATAATAAACGACACTTTTGAAAATAAATAAATAAAAAATAATTTTAAAAAAGTGGTACAGTCAAGATATCTGGCATCCTGTTTCTAAGGACCCAGGTCACAATGACATCCAATCGTGACTCGTCATCTAACTTCAACGCGTTACTTGTTGGCGTTATAGTCGCACCTGAAATAGCTGATTATGTCAGTCGTGGGTAACTTGTATTATCTTACTCTTTCTCTTTCTCACATGGCATCATATTGTGGCTTTTTTTTTTATCAGATGTTGAGTCGTATAGCCAGAGGTGGTGATAGAAAGAGAAAAGACACAAACCCACACACTGACCATCATTTGCTACTGTATACTCCTCATATATACAATCACATCGTATTTTATATGTACACCAGATATCTTTTAACTCGCCTCTGGGTAACTATATAACACCCAAGCCAGTTAGTCAGAATGAATGGACCGAATGAATCGCGAGAACCAATTAAGGATTAAGTCCAAGGGTGGCCTCGATCCCTTTTCCTTCATTTTCTTTCTTTTTTTTCTTTAATTTTATTTATCTCTTTTCTTCGTATCTTCACTGAATTCCTGATCATCCAAAATTTCTGATACGAAAAATACATTTAGCTACCGTTTTTAAAATAATTAATTAAATTACATTTCAAATTAAAATTTCTTTAATTCGATAAGAGAAAAATTTAAGAATTTAGTAAGCGAGATATAGGATTATTGATAAAATTGAATATTTATGACTTTTTAAAACCACTTTATAACTATATCTGTCGAATTTAATAATTTATTTATCACGTTGAAGATGAAATATTAAATTTCATGTAGTAGAAATAAATCATGTGGAAGACGAAAAGAGAATCCCTTAATTATTGTCAGAGAAAAAAAGGTAAATAGTGGACATAAGTAAACTTCGAGTGTAGTACTATGTGATCCTGGAACACATCTTGTTTACTCTTCAACATTTGACACACAAGTATTCACAATGTTGCCTATATATGAAGATAACTTTTAGTCCTCCAGAGTCGTGTCGTTAGGGTATAGTCTCAGGGGTTGAGATAGCAGAGTGCCGATTTAGGGGATGAGGAATGTAGAAATGTTGGCAATAAGTGAGATAGAAAATGAGGGTGATGTGAGGTGGCAGTGGCAGTGGTATAGTGGTGATAGTACTGGTGGTGGTTGAAGAGTATAGAAGCCCAAACCAACGGTGCGGCGACGTCGACAGTGGTTGATGGACGATGCTGGGTTTCTACTTCACCATAGCCTATATTAACTTCATATATATATATATGTGAATTTTTGTATATTTTTTACTCAATGTGCATAGTATTTCCGCGTTCGCGACGGCGCATTTAATAATGATAAATAATGCGCATGCGTTTTGTGGGAGTTGAGCAGCAACTTGGGTCGAACGAGGACGAAGACCACCAGTGCACTTTACGCTCTTGAGTTGTCGGTATTATTCGTACTTTATTTATAATTGAAAATAATATAAAAATAATTAAAAACAATTATTTATGAATAATACATTTTCCGGCTTACTTTTACATACACAACGTTTGTCATTGTTGTTTCTTCTTTTTTTTTTTTTTACTTTTTTTTCTTTTATTTTCTTTCTATTTGCCTTCATCAATTTAATAAATCTACTGATAGACTTGTTTATCTATAGAGATTATTGTGCGTATGAAAAAAAAATATATAAATAATTAAATTTCAAAAATAGTATATATTTTTAAAACAAAATTTTTCTATGTTATTTTGAATGTGGTGGAACTTGAAGTCGCCATTTTGGTTGTTGAAAAAGCTCTCTCATCTCCAATGTCTGGACTAGTGCAAAAGTCCTCCTGACAGTGTGCTTGCTGAATGTTTTTGGCTATCATAATACAGATAAATTTTTTTTAAATTCTTTTTTCTCTCTCACTGGGTCATTGACCGTTTGTTAAAAGTTTAGTGATAATAAAATTAATAGTTATTCTTCTTGGATAAATAAATACAATTGAATAATATACACTGAGAAAATATATCATTGAGGATTAAGAGAATTTAATATTTTAATTTTTGATAACAAGAGGATCATTCTGATAGTAGTGACATCTTGCATGATGGTGATTTAAGTGGTCGTGTATTATTGAGTGTTATCATTGTGCAATGATAAAAACGAGTTACATAGCTGTAGAATTAGAGGATCAATGTACCAGCAAGGTGAGCTGAAAAGATTATTACTCGCTGTAAATTGGACCCACCCTGTCCCAATATCTTCACGTCTTTCGTTCAGTAATGGTTGTTGTTCCTTTTTTTTTTTCTGCTGTTTTACCAGTTGTTAACCCCTTTCTCAGTATCCCCACCACGCCCAGAGTGATACCAGAGTTCGTTATTGCCCGGAACGTGCCTCGAAATCATCTCTTTTTTTAGTTTTTTTTTCTTTTTAAATTAAATACTTTTTGTTTTTGCAAATGTCTTCATTATTTTTATTTAATTTAACACGGTGTTTATTTTTCGTTTTTTTTTTTTGGGAGGATTCTTTGATCATTTTAGATAAAGGTCTTAAGGATCTGCTTCAATTTAAAACATTTTTTTTTTAAATTGCAGTTTGGAATTTTATCAATTATTGATTCTTTCAATACTAATTTCAATCATGCTCTGGTTTATGATTATTTGATACGGTTTTCTGCGTTTTTTTTGCTGTTGGTTGGTTGAGCAAAACTTTATCGATTCAACCAGCACAGATTGGAACTCAAGCGAACCTCCGGCTTCGTAGTCGTCCACCGCGTCTGCTGTCCAAACTGTCGCTTCTTTTTTTACTTCATTTACTTCTCCTTCGTCTTCTACTTATTCCTCTCAAGTTTTTCTATTTTCTTTGATATTTTTTTTTCTCCTCGACCAAGTCTCGTTTACTCTGTAATGTTGTATGTCGAGTGGTCTTTCTAGACCTTGGTTTTCTTCTTTACTTACAATCTGCCTTGATAAAAATTACGTCAATCTTTGAAACTTTTTATTTTTTTTCATCTATAATATCTGCTGATTATATCAAATTACTTTTTATATAAATCAAATATTATTTACTCATTTGTTGTTATTATGTATTTTTAATCTCCTTATTTATTTATTTTTTCAAGTGATTTAATTTCATTTATTCATTTCCATTTAATCGACTAGGTAGTTATTGAAATTTTTCATCGAAAACGGATTTAGTATTAAAAAAGAGAGTCGAGTTCGATATATTTTAGCGGATTGGTTTGATAATACTTCTCAAATAATGTAAATATTCAACGGCAATTGCGACAAACAAAAATTCCGTGAAAACTTTTTTTAAACGTGACCTGAACATTTAAACGTGCTTTATAATTTTTTTTGTCATATACATTGTTTTTCATTGACTGTGTCAGGTAGAAATATTTGATCAGCAATCGATCAATATACAACATAAACGTGCGATAATTACATAAAAACGAAAACAAATAATTAAACTATAAAAAATAAAATTATAATTATTAATAATTTATTCATTAATATTTGTAGAACATCAACTGAATGATTGTTTAGTTAATTGTGTTAAATAAACGTGGTTTTTGATGAAATTAATTTTGATGAAGATAAACTAATAAAATTTTCATTTTTGTTGATTATTCATTGGATGTTAAGTGGTGTTGGTTATATACACGATATAAAGTCAAATTTACGCTTCAAACGGTTGATAAAATTTATCCACAAATATAAATATAAAATTTCTGACAAAAAATTAAATTAAAAATAAATAATTTCATTATTATTTATGAAAAATTAGATTTAACAATTTAAAATTTAAAAATTTTCGAAACAAACTTGAACAAAGGAAAAAAAAAAAACTTTTATTTGCAAATTGCAATACTCACTTGAACAATTTATTCACAAGCCGTTTCAAGAAAAAAAAAAAAAAAAAAGACAAAGAATGATAAAGTGCCAAGATTTATTACATGAAGAAATGATAAAATAAATTTTATTTTTTATTTTTATTTAAATAGGGATGAATAGAAAGTAGTTGTTCATTAATAAAGACATTAGCTCGCTAAACATTTGTCTCATAAACTCAAATATAAATGTTGAAAGAAAATGATATACCATAATAACATTATTTACACTCAAGCACCCTCGAAAATTCTATGATACACACAGTGTGTTTTCATTGTCATCGATTTGGGAATAGACAATAAAGGATGATGGGGCCGCACGTATATATGTACTTGCTTGCACACGCAGTATGTCGACGAGGCAAACAAACGGCCAACGACAACTAAAACAACTATACAATAATAATAATAACAACAACGACGACAACGGTATTTTAATGAAAACAAATGCAACTTGTATATCCTTTTACCCCTTCGCCATCTTTAACATTGTACTGGACTAAACCCTCGACACACAAAACAACGATAAATAGACAGAGAAATAATAATAAAAAAATAATATTAAAAAACTAGTTTTATGTACGTACATATATTTTTATGTAGTGTTGTATGTGGTGTGTATTCACACACGTTAGTTATTGTTCCAAGTGTGTTAGTACCCTGAAGGCAGCACGTGCCATCACCATGGCCAGAAGCAATACAAAAATACTTGCAGCGCGAATATAATGACACATGCCTCACCATGTGGGGTAGAAAAAGAATGAGTTTATTTGTGACAGGGGGGGGTGAAAGGGTGATGAAAAAATCCAGAGAGAAAGATAGGATGATTGAGGAGAAAAACAAATTATATATATACACTCAAGGGTTGGTCAGAGCTTTTTTGTGCTTTTTATTTGTACTGACTGCGAAGAAAGTGGTCAGACTGCAACATAATTGATAATGCTTCTTATCGAATTTGAATTTATGTCTAAATTATGAGATTTTTATTTTAGAATCAGTATAAAAATCCTTCTCAGCAACAAATTTGATGAATTTTATCTATACTAAGTTAGTTTATAGCGGTTCTACCAAGTTGGTCTACTTTGACTCTACCGAGTCCGTCTACACCGTCCAACATTTTTTTCTAGACATAGCATCAATAAAATTGGAATAATTTTTTTAAATTATCAATAAAATTTATTAAATTCTTGTTATGATTACTTTCAAGTATTATAATAATTAACATTGATGAATCATTGAATGAGCTTTTATAGTTTGAACCGACAATCAATAAACGCACATTTAATGTGGCTACAGTTAATCGAATGAATGAGAAATGAATCGCGGTATAATTTCTTTGGTCTTTGCCGGTTAATATCAGTCCATTAAATAATGATAATAATTATATAAATAAATATATATAAAGGGTCAATGTACCGAAATATCGTTGTATTAAACATTGTCTTTAATATGGCAGTCAGGCATGCAAATGTACAACGAGTCATCTATGTATTATCTGTCTTTGTCGACAGGTTTAACTGCATCGATTTTCATACATATTTATATGTATATATATCTATATTTATTCAATGCACGTTCACGTCCTGTGTACGAGTTATTTACGCATATGCAAGTTGTCGTTGTCAATGAGAAACTTGACTCATTTGTAAATAAACTTTTTATTTTTTTTCCTCATTTTTATTCAATATATTTTTACATTTTTTATTATTTTTTATCATTAATTTATGCAATGTATAAATTGTGTATATTTATTTTTCTTAAACACATATTTACTTCTTAACTTCATTAATATTTTATACTAATTTTTTAATTATACTGGTGATAATGTCTTGATTTTAAAACCAAAGCTTTCTACTAAGTATATTTGTTTCTGTTGAAAAAAAATCTCATTAATGTTTAAATTGTTTTTTTATTTCATTATCTTTATGGATATTATTTTTAATTCTATTTTAGATTAAATATAAAATATATTAATGGAAGTATATTATTGATAAATTTTTTTCTCTATTTTCAAGTATTAAAATTATTTATTAGGCGATTATTTTTTTTCTTTTCTCTAAATGAATAAAAGATTAAGAATTGAGATTTTTTTTTCTTTTTTTTTTTTTATTTATCTTTCTGCTATACAACAGATGACCTCATGAACTTTTATATATTAAATTGATCATTTTTTTTTATCTCATTTTTCTTATAGTCGAGAAACTCTAGTTGTGTCATACATTAAACTCATCCGTCATAGGAAAAATAAATAAAATAAAGTGTGTTTTATTTAGTATAATAATTTTATTTGTTAGACGAAATAAATACAGGGAAAAAAAATAAATTTTTCACTGCCAGCAATAAAACGTAATTTCATTTTTTTTTCGTTTTAAACATTCGTGCGATTTTATTCTTCCAGTGTAGTCATCAAATTTATCGTTAAATTTGCATTGAATTAATAAAAACACGAGCATAAAATATGCATCACCAATAAGTTATTATTATTATAATTTCATTTTAATTCATTTTTTTTTACGACTCTCCCTATAGTGATATCTACATTATCGTGTTAAATTTTTTTTTGCCTCAACATCCTTTCTTCAATTTTGTGTGTTTGGTGTTACCATGACGTCTATAAATCATAAAATACTTTTCCGCTTAATAAATTTCTACGCTAGTAATATTATCTACTTTTTTTATTTATTTTTTGTTTCTTTTATTATTATTTCATTTTCTGAATTTAACGAAATGATATTCAGACTGGGAGAACAATTCAACATTTAGACAAACTGCCGGGTAAAAGAAAGAAATCAAAGGGGTTGGAAAACTTGTGAGCCGTAACTTTGTTGGGGTAGAATCGTTTGTAACAATCGATTTATTACGTTACAATGTACATATTTCATGGCAAGTGCGTGATGTAAGGTGAATGTTACTTCAAGTAGAAATTATCTCGAAACAATTTTCTCCGAATAAAAAGAAAATATTATTGTTCTTTGTTCATATCAGGAAGTATTTTTTCTTATTGTTTATCCAGTTAGAAATCATTGTGTTAATATAATCTTAGAAATTTTTGGATGACAATATAAATGATTTATTTATTTCTTATTTGTATCCTCAAGAAAAATAAGTATATATATTTGTTTTATATTTCGAATTCCGAAATGGTGTCTAGAACAGGATATGTACAGTACAACCCCTCCATTAAAATACAGTAAAGCTCTTAATATATAGCCCTTCATCTACCTTTCATTTATTTTTTCTACCCCTCGAATATATACGAATTTAACGAATCACTGATTAATTACATTTAGGGAGAAAATAAGAAGATTTTTATCTGCAATCGTTTGACTTGTATATATATGCACTATTATTTTGTTAGCTTGTGTGTATTAAAATAATAAAAACAACAAAATTAAAATAAAATAAAAAATCAAAAAAACATGGAGTCGGTATTCTGATGCGTGCATGGGTCACACTTTCACGCGATTGTTGACGAAAATTGCGGCTATATAATTTTATATGACCCTTTTATTTGCTAGTGATCACGCTATTCAATTTGGGCTGTTAATTTTTTTTCTCTGCTCTCAGTATGTATATTTTTTTTCATCGTTATTTCAAATAATATAATTTTATTGAGTCATTACATCTCATCAGGAATTATCCCCCATGATTCTTAGTGTGTTGGTTTTTTTTTTTATTAAAGAAAATACGTATTTCGTATGAGCTTTTATGATTCAGTAATGATTTACAAGCAAGTGTTATTTTCTGGTTTTATTATTTAATACATATTGGATAGATCATTTTTTTTTTTCTGTCGAGGTATAACATGTCGACTTGTTGACTATTTCGTAAATGATGTTTGGCCTAATACGGAAAAAGGGAAAACTTATACAGATAATGAGGGTAACCAAAGTTCTTCGGGGGATTTTCTTCCAGCCAAACATGAATGTCACAAATCACTCTAAGCGCATGGTATTTAGATGGAAGAAAAAAAAGTAACTATATAGGTAGAAACCCGTCGGCTTTGCCTTGGTAAATTAGTCGTATCCTCCCTCGCTATGTTTTCTTAAATCCAAATTTATTGCTCATTTCAAACCAGCATAAGCCTTTAACGTTCATTTTATTCATTTTTTTTTTTTATTTTATTTTTTATTAATTTTTCGTTTTATGGTTCTTTTTTCTCTGCTTTTTTGTACTAGTTAAGAAGTAAAGTTGGCTGTTTTAACACTTTGTGGCTGAACACCAGTGTAAATCAAGCAGACGTTTTATAACCACCAGATTAGTGATCGTGCCGCGAGTATTTATTGGAGCGTTATAGTGCTAAGGGTTTCGCACATATCCGGCGTGTGGCTTTTGAAGTTAAACAGCATGGTCAAGGAGTTGTTGAATGATACGATTAAAATAACCCCACGGTTCATTGCATGTTTACTCAGCATTTTGACAATAAAAGTATTTTTTTTTGCCCCATTTTTCTTTATGATTAAAAATTCCATATAAAATTGAATCGAATTTTTTTTTCAAAGACTTTTATACGGGCCACTTATTTTACAGATAAAATTATTGAAAATATAATTTAAAACATAAATTATATTGTCTATGTAAAATAAAATTCAGATGGTATGAATTCTATATGTAATAATAATGTTATTCTGCAATATTCCCGCATATAGAAAATTTATAGTGTTTGTCATAAAACGATGAAGAGCCGAGAGGGAGCAATGATATAAGTTTGGAGTTGTACGATGTCCGGTTTAACTCTGAAAACGAAATGCCTCGATAATATTCCCCCAGGTTCATTTAATACTTGATGCCAATATATAGAGGCATGTGTGTATTACATGGACCCTAAAACAATATCACAAATATATAACCCAACATAAATACACACACATACTCGTCCAAAAGTGGACGAGAATATGACGAGATATCATAAAATTTTCTCTCAAAGTGGGAAATCAAAAAAATAAAGAAAAATAGGGACACTAAAATCAAATAATAAAAGCTTGTTTATTTATTTTTATTTGTTTATATATTTTCTTGTTGTATATTTTTTATTTTCATTATTTGCAATTATATATTAAATGAAAAGAAAATTTCTACAATTTCATTAAGAAACTTTTGTGAATACAAAATTGTCTGTTTCTAATTTTTTTTTAAATTAAAATAAAGAATAAAAGTAGACGTACTGATTCTTTGTTCTGATTACAAGTGGGACCATTGAACGAAAACTTGTACTTGGAAGTAGGTAAGAAAGGAATAAGAGTGAAAAATAAGGGAAAAAAAAAAGTTTAGAATTGAAACAAGCGAAAATAGAAGTAAAAAGTTGGCAGTCTGATTTTGTCGGAATGAGAATTAATATTTCAGTGAGTAACGCGTAACTAACCGGAAATAACCGCGGGCGTCGTTCTTGTCGTGAATTTTGCTAATCTTACTTTCGGCTGAAACTAATTCAACAATGAAGGAAAGTGTAGGAGAAAATAAATTTGTTCGCTCTCTCTTCTTTACATTTTCAAATGATGTTAAATTTTCAACCTTCAATTTACATATTCATAGACAGTCCGAATGCAATAACAATTCAATATTCGTTGGGCTTCAAATTACATTGTAGAAAGTTTTGTTTTTATTTCAACAATTCATTTCTCTATAAAAAAAAAATGGTTTTCAAGAAAAAATATTATATTTATTTTATATATCTTTTGATGTTGATTTTCTCTTTTATGATAATAATTTATTCTTCAATAAAAAGCAATATCTCATTAATTTTTGAATAACTGAATCAATCTTGAGTTATCGATTTCAAAAAAAAAAAGAAAATAAAATCAACTGGGTTCTTTAGGATTAAATAATCCAGAAAGAATACAAAAGATGAGATGAAAACAAAAAAAAAAAAAAAAATCATCATCATTATAATAAAAGAGAATAAAAGCTCTTCGAAGTGGGCTCTTTGGTTCGTTAGTGACTTTATAATAATGAGAATTTCTTGAGTTAAATGTAGAGAAGAGATTCGCAATTGGCAAAGAAAAAAATTAAATAATAAAATTAAAAAAAATAAATGAAATCATCTCTAATCACTGCCCTTCGCTGGTGGTGCCACGCAAAAGAAGCATCGACTCAGCAATATCGTTGAAAGAAAAGCTTTCGCAAGCAAGAAAACGAGCTGAATAAAAATAAAAGTAAAGAAAAATTATATCCTTTTTTATTTTCAAAAATAAAAGAAAATGAAAAGTAGAGGATTGAGACGATATAAAAGACGAGGCGCAAAGCGCAGACAGCGTAAAGAAAAGTTGCCAAGGCTCGCTCGAAAAATCTTCGATGAGTTTCTCTGAATTTTTTGACTCAATTCTTTTTTTTTATTCCTCTTGAACAAAAATAAAAATAATATATACAGACTTCACTTTGCAACAGTCTATATACAGTTGAAAGTGGAAAAAAAAAGAGAATTGACAGGAATAAGATAATAATAATAAGGGTTTCGTACTCTAATCACAAAGTGTTAAATTAATGGCTGTTTCGTATGACTGCGCATGCGGATAATATTTGTCTCTGTCTATCAATATCTAATTCACCCCACAGGAGACCTACCACGAAACCATAAAACATTCAACTTGGCCTCGTCTTCAGCTATAGTCACACGGTGAAGTAAAAGCGTTATAGCTCCACAGGATTCTGTCAGACTTGAGTCAAGTGGCCGTAAAAGGATTTCCCTGCAATTCGAACACATTTTGGTGTGTGCGTTGAAATATCTAGTAGTCACCTCCTGCAGCCAAACATCTGCACTCCACACACATATACCCATCAAGTTTAAAATTCTCAAGAAGACACTTTATCTTTTTCCAACATTTCGATATACATTTTATACTTCTCTATTTCGTGTATATAAAAAGTAAAAAATATATATCAGTATTTACAGTTTTAACACAGTACAACCTCAATTCTTAAGAATTTCATAGTATAGATTTCGCATTGGTAAAAAAAAAAAAAAAAGTCGCACGTAAAAATCCGAGAATTCCCGAAGTGGCTTGAAGCAAGAGGGTGCGGTCTGGTGATGTTGAGGCTCGATCGGTGCTGTGCTTTGCTGTGACTAGGGTCGATCGTAGCACTAAAGGAGAGAAGGGACCACCTCACCACCTACCTCACTAACCCCTATTCACCTACCCACCCACTCAACCCCATGACGATGGAATATAGTCGTGTGCTTTTACCACTACTTTTAAACTTGATATACACCCGTACGTATATGCTCTTCATAAATAACAATATTGGTGTTTTTTGTATAAGCACACACATTTTGCTCGAGCAACTGAACATTGCAAGCAAAGACATAAAATATATATATATCCTTTTCGATTTGATATAAATGTGCGAGTTTACTCTAGCGTAGTATATCGTTGTGATATAGATTGGAACTTCTGAGTCGGTATAACTCACCCTGTCGATGATAGTCGCGCGCGCGAAAGAGTAAGATGAAATTGAGTCACCACGAAATCGATATTGACTAGCCATAGGATAACAAATGTGAATTCACGGATGAAATTTGGCTTTCAAAATGGAAATACTCTCTATCATAGTATGTTGCTGTCAAGCTGCGGATGAGTTCACTTATATATCTTGTTCCTCGTTTTTTTTTTTTTTATTAAAAATAAACACGAAGGTATATTGGAAAAAAGTAAAATAAATATAATGATTATTTGAAAACTAAAGGTTTTTCAATTTGTTGAATCAATTTTAACCTAATTCAGTAGCTAACTGATATTTCATTCGTGTGTGATGTATTTTCCGGTACCTTGCACGCAGGAATTTTAGATAATTCAGGGATGCATTGGTGCGTGTGTATTATATACCCGTAGGTTCGTGACGTATCAGTGGATTAGCTCAGCATGTTACGTGATCAACCTAGAGAAAGTTAGAATATAAGAGAGAGAGATCCAAACATCAAGGATCACGCGACAGCAAGTGATGACCAACACAAGCTTTCGGTTGAACGAATTGCGCATGGAATTAGGGTTTACCAACGTTTCAAACATTCTATGACACAGTCTCTATCAAACCATTTGTGTAATGTATACAGATATATATTCAGGAAACATGATACTTTGATTTTTGATCAGGGTTGGATTTTAGGCTTCAAATGCTCACCCAATTGAACAATCACACTGATGAATTTAACAGAGAAACACTGTCAATATACTGGATAGATTTACAAATTCTCAGAGGTCGAAGACTTCTGTATATATACAGTCAAGTTGGATCAAGTTAAGTCAACTCTGTGATATTGAAGATAGAGGGCAGCATTTAAGCATTAAACCATGTAAATCCAATGCCCTTATCAATTCTCTCATAGTTGAATTATCAAGTCTGACTAAGTATTGTTTTCCTAATCTATATACATATATATAGATGAATGAATTGTTTTATGTAAATTAATAATAACATTCAACTTTCGTGACTTTGAATAATTTAAACATCATGTTTTTTTGATGATATTATTATTATTATTATTATTGCAATTGTCATCTTGTTTCATCTTTATCTTTGTTCTTGATCTGATGGATTCTTTATTTAGATCCATTATGTTCTTGTTTCCGTTTTACAAAGTCAGAATGATAGATGACTTGTTTAATCTTATCTACTTTTCTTTCATTGACTCAATCATGTGCACAGTTAAAATAACCACGCAATATACATGATGCAGCGATCAAAAATAGCATCACACTTGATGAATGATTTTAAAACACATGCATCAAGAATAATTTAATAGCCGAGTGTGGGTGTGTACTTGAGAATTAAACTATTTTTATTTTAATATACCTGATTGTGTATAGAAATACATTTAATCAATAAACCCTTCGTATAAAACTATATTTAGCCTGAAGGAAAATTGCAGGATACACTTGACTGAATGTAATTTTATGTGTACTATTTTAATATTGAGGCATATATTGTTTGTGTTTATATTTTCAAAGGTCAAACTAATCATAATAAGTATATACACTGATAAAATTCATAAAAAAAATGGGATATTTTATTTTTCATAATTTTAACATGATGACGAGCTTGTTAAATAAAATAACATTTACTTTTAACAACTAGCCATTATGATAAAGTTAAATTTTTTTACTAATTAACACTCATGCATTAATGGTTATTACCGAAAACTTTCCAGACATACTTGTCTATTAGCTGAATAATCTTTAACTATAATTATAAATGTTATTTTAAGTTTTTCTTGATGCACATCAGCTGATAGGCTTATCTATGAAATTCTAAAATTACATAATAGAATGGTCGTATGTATGTAAAAATAAAAGATGGATATTACTTATCAGCTTTACAAAGGGTGAATTTATAAATAATGCAAATCTTTTTTGGGGTTCTACATCTCAATTTCAATCATCTCTCTGTGTGGTTTATAATTTAATTAAATTACCCTTAAAAATATTGCAATATAATAAATGAAAAAAAAGATAAATAATTTGACATTTAAGTCTTATTTTTTATTTTTATGCTATAATATCTTTCATCGAGACTTCATATCGACAATCATACATAAATTGTTAGGTGTCATAGATAGAATGAGAACGAGGTGAACGATAAATGTGCAGAAAGAAATAAGGGAAAAAAGAAAATGAATACAGTAAGAGAGTAGAGGGTAGAAAAAAATATGAATAAAAAGAAAAAAAAATGAAACACATCACCTGAAAGTGCAAGGAAGAATAGGAATAGCACATTAGCTTGGCAAGCTTTTTCGTGATAAAATATGAAAAGCTTCTTCTCTTATGGCGCAGCTGGCTGATTTGAGGTCGGTTTCTTTTTTACATTTGTCTTTATCTTTTTTTTTTTTTTTGCTCTTGTATTGTATGTGAACAACAACAACGCGAGTCTCAAGCGATAATGTACTGGCTTTAGTATAAGTATAAGATCAATACATCGATGAAATACTATAGACTTGTCGACGAGTAAGCACGAAGATGGCCCGTTGGAAAAATTGCTTTTTGTGTCGTTTTAAAATACCACTGCAATATGTACATAAAGCTAGAGCTTGAAAAGCTTTAGTCTCTCATATCTATCTGACAGTATATATACATAGGAAGCCACATTATACATATACACCAACACATAATCAAAATTTTTAGTCGTCCATCTACCCTATTGATCCATTCTATAATCAGACAGCTTGTTTGGCACCACTATGATTCTGATGCAGCACATACACCCACACTCATCAGATGATTCAAATATTAAACTCAATCAAAGTTATCAAAAACATTAGTTTGACCTCCCTCAAACACACAGTAGTTTTTTTTTTATTTTCATTTCCACCAAATACATTAATTATCTTTAATTGAAAATAGAAGTTAATTATCATGTTTTTAGAAATTTATTTGTATAAAATTAATTTGATTTTAATGTTGGGTCAACAAAAGAAAAAAAAAGAAAGTTTAATTTAATGATTTTCTAAATTAATAATGAATAATTATTGAAGTTTAATTACTCAATTAAAATGGTCAACTAACCATAATGTCTGTCATTAAAATCACATTTACCAAAACTATCATTTAATATGTGTTAAACTTTTGAATTTCGATTTTATATATACAATGTAAACTCGTAAAGTGAGATAGACGATAAATGACGAATAACTGTTTTTGTGCTAAATAGACCGATGCATCAGAGTGTGTCCAAAACAGAGCATTCGTAAAAGACAGAGAGAATACCTCGTAAATTCTATTAGTCTACGAATGTGCGATGCCACAGAAATTCCTAGTGAAGTAGATAGAATGGAGGACAGTTAGTGCTTGTATATTTTACTCATGTGTTGGCTTGAAGTTATTATCTTTCTCTGTTGCTCTTTTTTAACAGTATGATGTGAAATACAAGTGAATTGCACTTGTCTATGTGTTGTACACTAGTTGCAAATTTGACCTGAACCCAAAACTACTACAATCATGTACATTCACAAACATACAACGTACATATTTCTGTTATACTAAACTGACTTGGACATTAGCAAAATGTTGCTATTATATTGCAAACATGAATCATCTTATATTACAGTTTTTTTGTTTCGTAAAATATTTGCGGTTGTCATATCTCATCAAAAGAAAATTAGAGAAATTACATCTACAAATGTCATTAGACTGAAAAAATTTTCGTTTTAAATTAAAAACGGTTTCTTTTTTTTTTCTCATTTGAATTAAATAAAGTAGAAAAATAGCATATCATATGGTAATAAAATTAGTCCACTTGGGTCTTGGAAATTATTTATACTCACCAATCATCATTAGTCACCATAACCATGTTGATATTACTAAAACTCGTTGCAGTTTTTTTATCTTTTTCCTTTTTTTTTCTGTTGATAATAATCCAGGACAAATTTTGAATAACTAGAATAAACAAAACATAAATGAAACAATTATTAATAAATTATATTTATCATGATATCTGAGGTGTAGGTGACCAAGTTGAGTAAATTATTATATTTATTTACTTTTATTTATCATAATAAAATGCTGTATATATAATAGCACTTGGGTCAACTAATAATCTATCGATTTTTTGTTAACGACAACCTATCTGTACACGCACTCACTATTAACCCTTTAGCCTACAAAACACCCTCACAAAAAGCTAAGTGCAGTGCAGAGTTAAAGGTAGAACAAAAAAAATAGAAAACAGAAAAAAAAATGAGGAAAAGTCTATTGAAGACATTAAAGTTAGAACAAAAAAGAAGAAAAAATAGTTTATATAACATAAAGATCAGACAGTAAATTGAAGGTGTGAAGGATGGACGAATAAATCGGTTGAACTGTGAAAAGAGATGGTGATGTTGATGGTGGACTTTGAAAGGGAAGAATAGGGTGCTGAGTAACCATAGCAACCGTTGAAATTGCAAAACCAAACGGACCAACCCTGTATATATAACTAGCCTCAATAAGTGCGACAGAGATGTATGATGCTGATTGTAGTAGTGTATACAGTATGTTGTATGTATATTATATAATATATGTAGATGTTGGAGAGTTCCAGAGGGATGCATCCAGCACTTTTGGCAAGCGCACTAGTACAGTCTACGGAATTATGCTAAATCCTCCAACAGAGCGAAATTCGCGGCACGATGTTAAAAATTTTTCTCTTTTCATCTCGACTTTATTCACATCTCTTATCTACACTCTCTTTCTCATTCATTTTTGCTACTACCTTCTCTGTTTTACTGCAGCAACATACCCATTGCACATATTTCATAGTCCCCAGCAAATCTCGTGAAATCAAGTTTTCAAAATATGTATATGTGCTGCAGTGTATGTAAAATTTTCATGCTTACCTCACACAATATTGTTTTGGAATATCAACTATTTATTTTTTAAATAATATTAATTAAATTTTTGTTATTTTTAACTTGCACATTGAGAATTTAATTATATAATTACAACAACTATTATTTTTGCTGTTTATCTTAACAAACTGGTGATTGTAATATAAAATCCAGTGAATTATTGTCTGTGATATATAATAGAATGACTATTGTGTATATTGTACATATATATATATGCGGCCCTTTAACCCATGGACAGTAGCTTCCCTTGTGGGCCTATAACAGGCCAAAGACCCGGACAATTGATAAGAAATCTTGAAATATGTTTACCCGTGTGGTATGTGTCCCGTAGGGTATTCACTAAAACACTGACTATCTAAAAGATTGTGATTTTTATCCACGTGCATCCAAGTACTTATTCCAAACAATGAAAATCTCTACTTCTGCATCAGTACACACACACATATTCAATGAAAAATTCCATGCAAATATTACTTCCTCCATTTTCTATCAAGTACTTTTTTATTTCATTTTTTTTATTATTATTTTCTTCTTTCTTCTCTCTTGAACAGCATCGTCAAATATACGTGCAAATATAATTTACTTACAGAAGAGAAAAAAAAAAAGATTGGAAAATTTACTGGAAACTTTTTTTCTTTTTTTACTATATATACAAGGCGAATATAAAAAAAAAAAATTGATGATAATAATAATGAAGGGGTGATGATGATAAAGAAATATAAAAATAAAATTATAAACTAACGGCTTTCATGTGGTCATATAGCTGAGGTCAAAAAGCAAAATGGACGTTGAATGTCGTGACTCTAAAAGACTATATATACTGTACTTGAGAAAAAATAAAAAAAGTTTATATATTATATATAAAATTAAGAAGAAAAAGAGGTCTGTTTTGTGTTGAAAAAAGAGGTATATAACCTTCGACCAGTTCAGGCGCGCGTCTGCCTTGTGTTATCGTGGAGCCAACCCTGGAATTTTTTTTTAATTTTCGTTTTTTTTTTTTTATTGCCCGTTTTTTGGTTTGCCTCTAGGGTATTTCACTCTCTTGGACTCTCTTTCTCTAGTCGATAGGTTTAATGGGATTTTTAAGTGCTCGTGCTCGGTTGAACACCTTATCTAACCAGCAGACTCTCAAAAAAAGAAATAGAAAAAAATCACTTTTCTTGCCACCTATATAGACCCAACACGAGTCAAGAAATAGAAACAGAAATGAAAAATAAATTACAAATGTGAAGATATAAAAAATTCGAGAAATTGAATCAAACTTAAATACATATTAAAGAATTTATTTTTCCTTTTTCGTGTTTAATGTTTATACATCGTGAGGTGTGGTCGGGTCTTGAGGGGATATTTCTTTTTATCGTTATTATTTTTCTTCCGGTAAATTCAAAAACTCCCATTTCACACCGAGATATGTATTTCAACGATTTTCGGAAAATATTATCTTGAATGATGCATCCAGTGTTGTGCCACACCCACATACTTTTTTTTTCACTGATTTTTCAAGTCCTCTGAGAATGGTCTCATGCATAAGATACATCAGTCAAAGTTTGTAATAAGATACCATAAAAATAGCCCGTAGAATTTTATTATTTTTTCTAATCTTCAAACATCTAGTCTAGTTTTTTTATTTTTTTTCTGTTATATTTATAATTGAAGAAAAATAAATGTGGAATGAGATGAATTTGCTTTTTAAATCTTCTCATAAAGCGAAGCTGTAAGTTTTTATTAACCTCGATGACCAAATTCATAATGATGTATCGAGGTCAATAAAATTTAAATCAACGTGTCAATCAAATTTATTGCTCAATTGTCCACGCATTTTTAAGAATTTATTTACTCATAATTCTACACTGGATTTATTCTTCAAGAGAAAGACTCAAATCATTATTATTATATTTTATTTTTCTATCTTTTTATTTACTTGTGTATTTACTGACAATAATTCAACCCTTTTAAATTTCAACTTGAATGAAAAAGGCAAATCAATATTTTTTAAGAACCACTGGATTTTTCACGCTCTCTTGAGTTGTCATATTTATTTTTTTATTTCTACTTTAAACTTTTTTCTATATATTTCCATTCTTTATTTTTTATTTGTCTATCTCGTGTTGGGTTATTATAACCTACCCCAGTGTTGACGAAATAAGTGTAATATCTAAGGCTAATTTTTTGGGGGACTAAAAATAAAGAACGCGTGCTGTGAGTTGCACCAAAAATGGGATGTTATTGAGTCCATAAAACACCTGGTTTTGTAACTGCCTTTGTCAGTTGCATTCTCATAATCCTCATGACGACGAGTATGTGTGTGTGTAGAGCCTTAAAAAAATTAGGGGCACAATGGCCTGGCTAATCCCAGCTCGATGTTTTCAAAATAATCGACCTACTACGAATAATAAAAATAAAAAAGGGCTTTCGTCATGGTGGTAAGTCGAAAAAAGAAAAGAATTATAATGAAAAAAAGACATAAAAAAGAAAAAAAGGTGACACAGGAAGGGCGGAGTATTGTAACGTTAAAGGGGGTGGTAAAAAAAATATTGCAAATATTTAAACCTCCCTATTTTAATTCTCAAAAAAATCATTCGCACGCCCTGTTTCTGTCAGTATATATACACAATTTTCCATGAACCGAGATAATGGAAAATACATTTCCAATAGATTATAAAAATAAACTTTTTTTTTTTAGTATAAAATTTAAAACGATATATTCAGAGATTAAAGACTGTGATATGCACATTTTTATGATGTGATTTATTTTTTATCTCTTGTATGAGTTGTTTGAATATATAAAAAATTTATTTGAAAAAAAAAAAATTAAAAATTGAGAAAGATCTTGTTTACATATAGATTTTTATCGAAATTTTAATTTTGCAAAATGACAGTCAAGGTATTTAAAGATCATGTGATTTTATATTTAAATGATAGAATTTTTTTTATGTAAAGAAATATAAATAGTGAAATTATTTGCATGTTTTTGATGTTTATTTATTTTTTAAAAACTTTTATTTTGCCGGAGGCTGTTTGTGGACCATACGTAATAGAAAACAGTCTCGTGGCTAACGTGTGTTCAGCCATCCATCGAATATAGTGTTCCCACTTTTAATCCGTGATAAGACAGATTATAGACACGCGTGTGCAAACGACTTAAATGGTCTTTCTCTTTTCTCGGATATATTTTGTTTTTTATATATAAAACTGATCCGGGTGTATATCAACTATCAAGACCGTTGTGTTAATATGTATACACATTGAAAGATTGTAGATGAGATTTTGGTATGTATTGTGTCATACATTTAGAAATTAAACAGAATAGACTTTGGTTTAATAGAATCGGAAGATTCAAGCTATCAAAATACAGTATCAGTGTCATCAGTCGTTGTTCGATAAAATGCATATACGACGATTGATAATAATATCAGGACAGAGGGGCGTCAAATTCAATTGTGATTGGATCGAATACGTCTCTTTTTCTCTTTCTCTCATATACACACACACCCTTCAACGGAAATGCACGATACATCACTCAAGCTTTTTTTTTTTTTATTATATACTATTTTTTTTTTTATCATTTTTATCCCTTCGATAATCAAATCACATATCATTCAAATACATCCATGCGAAAAATCTTTTTCCCAGTAGGATTTATTTGAACACCATTTTGTTTTTCATTGTTTTTTATTTATACATATTATATATGCTAGTTTTTTATCCTTCTTTTCCTCCTGTTACCAACTGTAAGTTAATTTTATTTTACTGAAAAATAAAAATAAAAAAAACCAACACATGAGACGAGAGAAAAAAAAAATTAAAGGGAGCTTTTGTTTAACGAGTCATAATTATTCTTCAGGTCACGTACAGAAAAACTAAACGAGAAACAAAAAAAAAACCTTCTAAAAATAAATAAGTAGCTTGGTCAAAAGTGGATAAAGTAAAATGGACTAATATGAATGTGTCCCAATTTGTTGAAAACAAAATAATTTATGTTATTTAATAATAACATCAGGAAAAAGAATTAGAAAAATAATTTAAAAACAAAAGTTCTTGGAAAAATTTAAAAAAAAAAATAAATTAATTAATGAAAGAAAATTGCCAAGTGTTTATCAGATTTTACGTTAAGCTTAATCTAAAAGACCTGAGGCAATCGTGTAATTGGGGTCGTTTCTTCTAGCTTGGTCTCTTCCCTTTTCGAATTGTCCGACTATTCACCACGCCGGATACGTGTGTTTCCGCGTGTATATATACGTACAATTCGCTAATTTCTCACTCTCTTTTCATGCAGCAGACAACACGTAGAATTGGGCGAGGCTCTAATTTAGATTGGAGCAAACTAAAGGGACGAACGAAATTTCCCGCCTGAATCGCCAACTCTCCGCTATTATATTTTTTTATTTTTTCCCTCTCTGAAAGATTCACTTGTGAGTTGTGTCACTTGTAAAAAAAAAAAAATATATTAACTCATCGTGTTGTACAGTACATGAGTAACACTCGTGGGAGACTCTTAATAATCACTCTTTGCTACTAAAAAATAATAAAAAAAAAATCGTTTCTTTCATTTGTTTTTTATCTGATTTGTTTATTTACGAATAATAATAATCATTTTTATCAAGTTTCAATAGCACCTGATGTGATGTTTATAGACATGGTATTTTATCTTAATCTTGAATTTAATAGCCCTTGGCTAATGCCTTTGGATATTTATCTATTTTATTTATTTATTTTTTTTTTCTAAACATTTTTTCGATAAACATAAAGCTTAATATTTTTTTCAAAATTTCAATTCGATAAAACTTTATTTCTTTTTTTTTTTTTTTAAATACTGGTGTCAAGTGAGAAATAATTTTTTATTTTTTTTTTTTTCAAGCATATTTTATCGCAACCTGGTGTAAAGTGAAATTATTGATGAAAAAAAAAGAATTTATACGCATCTTAAACGGCTGTGTAATAGAGATATTCATATTCATCTAATTTAATACTTTTTTTTTTTATTACAAATTAGAATTCATGCATAAAGCATGTCGAAATCATCTCGCTACCGGTTCACACGTTGTCTCGATTTCATATCATGATACAAACACTCCAGGGGCTTACGCAAATAAACTTTTTAAAAAATAATAAATGAATGAAAAAAATAAAAAATACCTACTTCAACAATTTCAACACGGTTATAATATGCATGCGCGTTTTATATCCAATAGAGGACACCCGGATAAAATAATTTTAGCATAACGGTCAAAGATGTCGTTTAGTTTTAATAAAATATAAAAATAACGATAAAAATAAATGTCATACAAACGTGTTTATTATTTATATTTTTGAAAAATAAATTAACTACTATAGTTTGTGCTATTTAAATTAAGAGAAATTATATTTTTCTTTTTAGAAATTCCACAATTTATTTTAATCTCTTTAAAAAATAATTAATTTTTAATTTTATATATTTTTTTAAAATTTAAATTAAAAGTTTTATTTAATAAAAATGAAAAAAACAATTGGTACGAGACATTTTACAAATTATCGTATTTTAAAAGAGAATAAAATATTAATTTTATGAAAAAATTATTCAAGTTATCATTTATTTTACAGACACGCGCTAATTGACATATTTTTTTTACAATTATTTATTTTTTTTTATATAGAACTTAATTTTTATATGTCTGTTTTAAAATTAAAATAAAAAAATATCGCTTCAAACGAGAAATAAAAAAAACCCACCGACAATATTAGAATTTTTTTCTTTTTTCCAACAAAATTCAAACTGGGTGTTCTTTGCTATCATCATCGCTTGAAAATTTATTACAATACCAGAATGACACATCTGTGTAACTCACTAAGCATAAAATAATAATAACTATTAATTTACAACTATTTTAAAAATGATTATAAACCATCACATAAACAAGAATAACTTACAAGCATATTTACAAGATAAATAAAAAAAAAGAAAAAGCAATTCTCATTATTCACATAATTTTTAATGGCTATGTAATTTAATAAACTAATATGTAAATTATTTTTTTTGAATATGTTTTCTGATCGTTTTCAGAATATTTAATTAACATAAATATTTAATTTTATTGATGCAATAACGTTGGCGAAAGTCCATTGGTATTAAAGCTTGTATAAAACTGATTAAACGTTGTAAAAGTAGTTTGGTAGTTTGAAATATCAAATAGTGCCTCAACTCATTCCATTACGTTTATAGATATATAGCGTTGCCAAGTTTTATACGCGTCTTACATCTTAGCAAGGCAAACTGTCTCAACCGTCGGATGAATAAAAAAAAAAAATAATAAAATAAAAAGATGATACAGAAAGAGAACCAAGTGTATATATATGCCGTTAAGAAACTCTAAAACTTTGTCTATACCACCCTAACGAGACTTTATGTCTCCCACGTGTTTTTTACAAGCAATACTCAACTCCCACTTTAGTCGCATCTGTTAAACGAATTTTGTTATGATGGTGGTCCTAAAAGTCATAGCGTGAAAAAATATATAAAAATATTAAAAATGCTTTTACCAATGTCAAGAATGATAAGAGGATGAAAACATTGATTCAATCGTGTGGAAAAAATAATAATAAATTTTTTTTCCATTTGAATTTTTATACATTATTATTAACAATGGTACTTTTTCTCTCTTATTTCGTCTGCATTTATGTTTTTAAATTCATGATGAATCATTGAGATATAAAACCGACAAGGCACTGCTCAATAATCATGAACTCAATTGAATTTAATTATTTAGTTAAAGAGCCAATTGACAATCACATTTTAGTCATTTAAATTTAACTTGAATACACGTACGATAAATACAACATGGAATTTTATTATTAAATATTATATCATCAGAAAAAAAAAGGAAAACAAATCATAATTAATTCTTGTTTATCAACATGTTTTTTTTTTAAATAGAAAAAAATTTCTTTTGTTTCCATCAACAATTTGACACCCTTTGAGCCGACATCATTAACACCTGTATCGCGTTATTTTCTATCGAAAAATGCTTTCTCTATTTTCTCACAAAATTCCTTTGATCACAACCCCTTTCAATATTGCTCGTGGTCTTCCAAAAGAATTTTGCTCAGCCGCCTGAACGATAGGAATATATAGGATGCCTGGGGTTGAAAAATCTATCGGGAATAAAAAAATAAATATAAATATAAAAAAAAAATCAAAATAAAGCAAAAAACGTGGTTGGAAATTTAACTTTTTAAGGCTTTTAACCACAAAATTCAATGAATTTTTACAGGCAAATTTGACAAACTGAGTAAAATTTAAATCTCATTATGAAAAAAAAAAAAAAAAGAAATTAAAGTATATAGCCAAGTTGACTGATGAATTAATATTTGATTTTTTTTTTCATAAAATTATTTACAATTGACCAGTAAAATTCCACTAGAGATCGATCGATAAGAGTTTTTCCCCTTTTATTAACCAAAAATAAGCCAGGCTATAAAGACCCATGAATCTAAATTTTCCGCGATGATCCAAATGGTACTCGTTCAGGCAAAAGAAAAAAAAATAAAATAATAAAAAGAGCGGCAATAAATAGGAGAAACGGGACGTGCCTGAAATGTGAAAAAATGTTTTAGTGAAGGGTGGGCGATTGGAGGGTGGAATTTTGTGCCTGAGGATTTACAGCTTGCGAGGGAAAGAAGAGGAATTGGAATAGATTTTTGAAAGTGAGACAGGAAGGGTAGATTTTACCTCACTAACTCTTTCTCCCTCTGTCTGTTTCGGTTCATCTCACTTGTTCTTGTTGAATTTAGCATTTACGATTGGACGAAATCGGGCGAGAATATGGCCTGGAGATAGGGCGGGATAATTCCACCGGTATCCCTGAGTATCGACGTTGCTGATAGGCTATCGGCATATACACTGTACCATGCTATCGAAATCAGTCGATTTGAAAATAGGTACATGGAAATCGTTGAGCCAGGGTAATCCCTAGAACCATCCATTGTTTCACTCAATACCAATTGGAGATGAATCTTTTGAAAATACCATATAACCTTCGCATTAATTCGTTGAGTTATTTTAAAATCTATATATTATTTTATATTCATTCCCTTTTTTTAATTCTCTATCATTGAAAGATCAGGAAAATAAATCAAACGAAAAACAACCCTTCGACTGTAATTTTGAAATATCTCGCAACTGGATCATTTGAAAGGATCAGAACCAAATTTTGAATTTATTTTAACCACTAATTTTGAATTTATAAAAACAAAAAAAAAAATATCAAATGAAATGGGAATTTTTGTTATTTTAATTTGATTTGACTTTGGATGTATTTTTGTTAAATCTGTAATAGATGAGTCAATGTTTTCTTTCTATTTTATTACATAATAAAAATATTCAGTGAGATATCGGCTTTTCATTGGTGTTTTTTTTTATCATCATCATAGAGTTTGATCATGTCTAAAAATCGATTGATAAAATTAAATGAATCAAAGATTGCTGGGTGACAGAAACCTTTCTAGGGAGTAAAAAAAAAAACCACCAAACATTTTTGCTACTTCCCCCCCCCCCCCCCGACAAAAAAACAAAAAAAAAAAAGAAAAAAATTTTGAATTTATAAAAACAAAAAAAAAAATATCAAATGAAATGGGAATTTTTGTTATTTTAATTTGATTTGACTTTGGATGTATTTTTGTTAAATCT